>CADDIJ020001849.1:0-158203 GCA_902809745.2 Tetradesmus lagerheimii | reverse complement strand
ACAAAACGCAACAACTTAGTGGATGCATCAGTCAACGACAACACATTGCGCAATTTTTCAGCGCCGCCAGCAACATCACGCAAAACAGACCGAATTTCATCAAGCATAGTATCCCTCTGAACAGAAGTAGCGGGACAATCAAACATCAGATGTGACAAAGACTCAACCCCCTGACCACAAGCAGGACATGCTAATAATAATAATCAATCCTTGTAAGCCATACCTTTCGGCATCGGCAACCGCGCCTCACCCACTGGGGAGGCGGAAAGCAGACTGATTATTCTCTCTATTTTCGGACATGCTGTGTTAAAATCAGCTCTGCTGCCACCATAACGACTGGTACGCTCATGCACGCAAAGACAGATGATGATGAGTATATAACCGAACTTTGATGTCAAAAGCCTCAATGCTCAGGCCTGCCAATGTACAACCACCATATCATGTCATCATCATCATCATGTTACCCATATCATAACCACCATATCATGATGATGATGATGATGACCATATCATGTGAGTTAGTTAGGTGCAGCGGCTGCAGGGTGGCACTGCCAGCGGCACTGACGGTTATTGATGGGTAACATGATGATGATGATGATGATGATGACGGTTATTGATGACATCAAGGAAACTCCACACTACTATTTGGGCTGTGACGCAGCTGCAACCGTTGCAGAAGTGCGGCGCACAAGTGCTGCTGCATGCGGCTTGCACAAAGCTTGCAGAATCGCGCAGCAAACGATTCAATCCCATGCTGTATGCACATGCCCCCCCCCTAGCTGCTCGCATACGTCCTCAAGCTTCGATCCCAGTAACACTGTGATGTGATGCCTGGCTGTGCGCTGCCAAAGTGCAGGTGAACGCCACCAGAATAAGATGACCAGTGCCGCCTACGCATACCAAACACACACATTAGAATATTATGGATGGAAACACAAAACACACATGCTGCATGCAACTGCCCTGTCCTGCAGCGGTAGGGTGCCTTGCAAGCAGGCAGTCACTGGTGGGGCCGCGTATAGGGCCTTTTGTGTCACACAGAAATGACTCATTGGTTGATATGTAGATAAATGATATGAATGATACATAAGCCATGGCTGAGCAGCAGCTCAGCCTTGCATGTATCCCCCCATAATAATAATAACAATCAATCCTTGTAAGCCATACCTTTCGGCATCGGCAACCGTGCCTCACCCACTGGGGAGGCGGAAAGCAGACTGATTATTCTCTCTATTTTCGGTGTAAGGTAGACCACCCAGACCCTTACACCCCTTACTAGGCAGCATGTGGGAATCACCCCATACGGTGGACTGCATACCTAGCAGGGCCGGTGTGTATAAATTAGCCTTTTAAGGCGTTTATATCAGCCGATACTGCTAATAGGCCGGCTGGGTGGGTGTAGCTTATGTGCTTGTGGTTTAGGTTGGCTATGCTCTTAGGAGCGTGGCTGTGCCTTGCTGGGCCTCTTTCAATCAGTCGTTTTGTTGGTAGACTGTACATTAAGGATGCATTCGGCTTCGGTCTGGTCGAGCTGTTAGCGGTGCAGACTCAGACTCGGGCTCGCATGACGGGGAAATGGATGCCGCAACTGTGGAAGCGGCTTTGATCTCTCTGCAGAAAGAAGTTGATAGGCTTACAGAACAGCTCGCTGAGGCGAAGCAGAGCAGCTCCTCATGCCCCCGGGGTAGGCCCGTTGTGCAGGTGCCTGAGGCTGTGGACAATGTGCCTTTGTTTTCGGAGCTTAAGGACATCCAGCATCAGACGAACAATCCTGTGCAGCGCTCTTCACAAGCCCCCGAGTCCATCTCCATCATCGACGTGGAGTGTGAGCCGGGGTACAGCCGAGCAAGCAAAGCAGGGCCAGCTGTTGCTCGCGAGTATGCAGATATGGTTGCCCCGCTTGCTTCTTACGGCTTTGACGCGCAGCTGGCGCTTGAGCAGCAGACCCGAGCTAGTGACATCCCTGAAGCCCGCAGGAAGTCCCTGGCAGTAGTGGTGACAGCACTTAGGGCCCAGCTGGACTTTGTCATTGAGCGCCATGATCTTCTGGTTGCCAAGGGCGAGTTCAAGCACGACCCTGCCTGGTGCAGGCCCTGGAGCAGGGCTTGTCTGGTACAGAGGGCCTGCCTATCACAAACAGCCGTGTGCAGCAGCTGCTGGAAAAGCAGGCCTCAGCTCGGGTGCTGGCGCTTACAAAGCAGTCAGCTAAGCAGTCGGCCGGTCCCAGCCGTGGTGGTGGAGCGCAGTAGCAATCCTCCAGGCTAGTTGTCAGCAGTGCTGTGGCTGCTGGTTTCTAGGGTCAGGTGCAGCAGTGGGGGACGTGGCATAGCTAGTTGGTAGCAGGATGTGCAGCAGGTACTGCTGTATGTCTGGTAACGCTCCCTGATTGTCGGTGCGAGTTACCCGTGCTGGCCAGGGTAGTTGACGCCATTGTTGCTCAGGTGGTTGGGCAGCTCGAAGCTGGAGTGGTGGTCTTTGTGCGTCAACTTGCAACTAGGCTCTGCACGTTGGTCCTCATTGTTGTAGCGTTCTATGGTCACGGGTGTTCATTGTTCTCCTGTTGTTTGCCGCTCCTGTTGCGATGGAGTTTTTGAAAGGCAGTTTGGGGCCTGCCGAGCCAGGGTTCCAGGATGGTGCACATCCCTGCTGCAGGCGTGTTGCCCTGTTGGGGTGAGTTGTTAAGTTTGGGTGTTCAATCTATTGCAGCAAGGCGCAGTATAAATTAGCCTTTTAAGGCGTTTATACCAGCCGATACTGCTAATAGGCCGGCTGGGTGGGTGTAGCTTATGTGCTTGTGGTTTAGGTTGGCTATGCTCTTAGGAGCGTGGCTGTGCCTTGCTGGGCCTCTTTCTTGCTGCTGCCTACGGCAGCAGCAATCAGTCGTTTTGTTACCCGCCCGCCCACCCCTCTTCTTACTGCTGTGGTTGATTTGGTGTGGGGCCTTTGGGTTTGGGTTTGGCGGCCCCGTTCCTTCGTGTAACGAATCAATCTATTGCAGCAAGGCGCAGTATAAAGCCAGCAATCAACGGAGTCCTGCGGAGAGTCGCGAAGACATTAGCAGCATCCTTCCTTCGGCTTTCGCCGACTGTATCCCTGAGTCCAGGGACATACTGCTAAGGCTCAGAATCGAACCTGCAACCTTTCGGCCACTGTTCATCCGTCATCACCACTGCGCCACGTGTTTAAATCCCCCCATATGATATTTTGTTATAATTATCACTGTGCTGAGCTGCATATGGTGTATATCGTAACTTCATACAGCTTTGCTGCTGATGCCTCCTGTAAAGGTGCACACGCCACGCCACGCCACTTTGTGCTGCTCCTGACCTGTTTGAAATTGCCAAGTGAGGCAGGAGGGAGGGGTTTTAAACAGGCAGGGGCAGCATGTGTTGCTGGCACACAAACATGATATTAGTCAATGCACGTGATCCAAAACACCAAGGGTTCAGAAGTCAGCTGGGTTTCAAGTTAAACCCGACCCCAGGTTCAGCAGCTGATGGTTTCACCCAACAAGTAATTCACTGCTCAGGTGGTGAATCCTATGTGGCACACTAAGCAGCAAATGTTGTATTTGATTAGTAGTGTATGCAGTATCAACAATAGCCAGCATAATGCAGCCATGCACAGACCCGTTGCCAGTGCTGATACACGCCTCAAATGCTGGCCGGTTTGCTGGTGTACTTCATACTGTTACGACTGCGAAGTTCACGATAGCGTCACAACACGCCCTCAAACAAGACTGTTGAACAGCAACACCTGACATGTGCCATCTGCAGCACACAAGCTGCAGCCAAAGCACTGTCATGGATGGTCTTATTCACATAAGTGAAGCTACCGCATGGATGCTTCCATTAGCTCAGAACATTGGCTCGTTCTGTGCACACACTCGCGAGTGCATGCATTTTGCGTATGTTGTAGATGTCAAGACACCTATCTGTTGTCCCACAGGATCCTGCAAGGCCTGCAATACCCAAGCATGCATTATAAACCATTAGACGTGCTGAATGCAGCGCCACTGGCACAGCTGTTGCAGTTGAAGTCCAGCCGTCAGGCAAGTTCACCAAAGCAGTGCAGGACTCACTTCTGTCCTTGCACCAGCAAATAGCAACATGTATCATCATCATCATGTTACCCATTAAGCCATAGCATCAACGCCATCGACCCCGCGCCCCTCAGGAGCAATATATATATAGCAACATGTATGCTTGTTGCACCCCACATACCCCACTTTTTCCTCTTCCTCCGGTCCCCTTCCCTGCCACGCCCTGCACCAGATTGTGATTGCCTTAAACTGCAGAAGTTGCCCTGTTTGGATGCCGCGCAATGGCTGCTTCAGTGCTTGTCCATGCTCCCTGCCGCCATTGCTGAGTTTTGCTGGTAGTGCATCTGCTCACATGGGATCGCCAGGATGCGAGTGTTGGCGCTGCTGCTGCTGCTGCCTGTTGCCTGGTGCTGTGATGCCCTGAGCAGTGATGATCACCTGTTTTACTACTGAATTGACCACCGTGCGTTTTTGCGATTGATACTAGTTAGTAATGGCAATGCCGCAGCTGTTGCCGGCAGTTTGTGTAGAATGTAGCCAGATGGCCCTTGCGCCGCAGTTGCTTGTTTGACCTGCCTCATCAGCGTAAGTGCCTGTGAATGCTTCGCCCCTGGCTTATTTGCCTCTGCTGCTTTTGCCTCCGTTGCTGCCGCAGCCACAGTGCCAGCTGCAAAAGGTGCAATCTTGATAACAGGGAGGAGGTGACCTTCTGCCATGCCGCTCACCCACACACAAGTACTGTGTTCCTCCGCTGATTGTCCATCTGTGCATCTGCTGCTGCAGCTCCTGGTGCTTCCACTGCTGCCACACCCGCTCATGCGTTTCTCATTGCTGCGTTCAGGCTGTGTGCTGGCTCAGCCATGCTGTCACTGTGCGTTCTCATCACCTGACTCCACAGGTGTGTCTGATGTGGCCGCAGCTGCTGCTGCTGCTGCCAAGGGATGCAATAATAACAGTAGTTGCTTGCCGTATATCTCATAAAATGGTTCAGTTCGCCTCCTCGTCATCTGACTCCACAGCCGTGCCTGCTGCTGCTGCCGCTGCTGCCAGATTCTTCACTGCGTTGACGTCAATCCGCTGCTCCTTTTCCTGCAGCCAGCTGTTGGCTAGAGCAAGGCAGTCTTTGCAGCCACAGAACAACACGCGGTGCGGATGGTTGGCGCCAGCTGTACATGGTGTATCGCTTGGAGACAACTGGCCTGCCATTGCTGCTGCTGCTGCTGGTGCTGGTGCAGATGCTGGTGGCGTGTGTTTGCTGTTGCTGCTGCCAGCTGGTGTTGTGTGTGCTGGCAGCCAGTCACATGCAGAGCCGAACGCAGCGGCAACTCCAGGAGCCGCAGCAGCAGCAGCAGCAGCAGAAGCTGCACCAGTCGGTTGGCTGCTAGGGCTGCTGCCAGTTTTGCTGTGTGGCTGGTGCTGCGATGAACAGACTCCTGTATGGGGCGCAGCTCCAGCTACCTCCCATGGCTGATGCTGCGGTTGCTGCTGCTGCTGCTGCTGTTGCTGTAGCTGCTGTTCAGCAGGTAGTCCACCTGTATCGGGCAGGCCAAGCATTGATGCAACACCATACGCCTGCTGCTGTTGGCTTTGCTGCTGTTGCCAGTGCTGGTCCATGCGAGCGCCACAGCTGCATTTGCCGCCTTCACACAGCACCAGGTACCTGGGTCTGCATATAACGCAGCAGCAAGTGTGCAGGCGTCGTCGTGAAGACGCTGTTGTACTTTGCCGCGCATCATGACCGCCCAGAATACGGGGACACAAACACGTGCGCAAATGTCTTCAACATTGATGGTTCCATCGCCGTTACATATAAATTGCTGTTTACGACTGGCGTACGCTCATGCTCACCGAAGGCGACACCTCCTCTCGTCAGACGTGGTACCGCACAGCTCCAGCAGCCAGTGGCTACAACACAGGTACGCAGCTCAGCAATAGCACTGTTTGTATCAGGACGTTCTGTCACGGCACGCTCCCAGCATCTGTCGTGCTTATCATCATGTGCTCCACAACTGCTGAAGTGACTGTTCCTGGCACAACCATCAGAGGAGCCTATGGCCAGAGAAACATTATGAACCTGGCCACTTGCCAAACTGAACTTCTACATGGGCTTAGCAGCGCATTGATGGCCCTTTCAATGGCATGAAAGCCAGCGCACCCACATCACCGAGCTGTGGTGAGGTGACCATTGGCACGCAGCTATCTTGTGTGATGTGGCAGCCTGAGTTGTGTGCTTCACATTGCCCATTAGAGCCACCATCATCAAGCAGCACTTCAAAGAAACCGGCAGCAGCAGCAGCAGTCAGCAGCAGCAGCACGTGTGCACATGCTCCAGCAGCAGGTGACCAAGCGCTCCCCTAAACCCAGAGTTCACGCACTTGCCAGCACATTCCTCGACGCGAGCGCAACAAACACCAGTGTCTATGTCCCTGTATCACGTGACTGGTGGTAGAGATCCTGCCACGGAACGAACTGCTGTGAAGCCCTGCCCACTGCAGCTGCAGCTGGCCAGGTACGTCCAGTCTTCGCTCACTTACTTGACGATATCACTGCTGCGCACAACTCAACTTCTTTAAAACTTGATCTCAATCCTCCCTTTATCTAAACCAATGACTGCTGCGTGTTCCTCCAGCTCCCGTGGCGGGATCGGTGGCCTCTCGGGCGGTCGAATGATGAACGATGCAACCAAGCCAGCCGACATTTTAAACGCGATCACAGTGTAAATGGTTTATATGGCATCTGCTCCTGTAGGCTTGCTCCCCAAAGGCACGTGCTCCCGGTAAGCCCTTCACAGCACCAAGGGCAGTGATTTGTTTTGTTTGCTGGATGCATCCTCTGATGTCGAAGCAGCAGAACGTGCCTTTAAAGTCCTCTAATAGTATACGCATAAGTTTGAAACACCAGCATTGTTGTGGTGTTGCTGCAGGGTGTTTGGTCACATCCAAGCTTTCTTCGACAGCAGCAGCAGCAGCAGCAACATGACGTACCTTCACCCCTACGTTAACAGCTGCTCAGCAAGCGAACACGCAAGCAGAGCAGCATTGAAACCGCTACTTTTCCTTACCCTCCTGGTGTCGTATGCAGCAGCAACGCCTCAGCAGTATGTGTCACGCGTCGCCACCACAGATTGCAGCAAGCACCCTGACAAGGCATACGGCAGACATGGCAAGCCAGTTCCAGACGTCCGTAGCAGCTTCACATTTGTACGTTTGGATGACAACACCTCGTCCGCTGACGCACCTGTGCTGGCATCACAAGGAAGCAGTATCCATTCCAGTCGCAGCCAGCAGCAGATAACAGTCATGTCAGCAGATGCAGTAACAGCAGGTGCAGATTCAGAGTCAGCAACTCCGCGGTCAAGCCCTCTGGCGCTGTGTGCTGGCTACAGCTACGCGTTGGATGTGAACTTCGGGGGCTCGCTGGTGAATGCGCTCGTCAGCAGCAGCGCGGGCAGGCTGTTGACTGATCAGAGGCCTGGTGCGCTGGAGGCAGTGACAGACACAGCAGAGGCGCTGGGATTGCTCAACTTGTACCGAGAGGACTGGTGAGTGTGAGGGACCTTCTGACTTGGAAAATGGCACAGGCCCTGTTGAATGCAGGCGTCGGGCATGGTATGCCATGCCACAGTGTCATATGCCTGCCGCAGGTCGGACGCAGGCCCACACTGGGTGTTGCCAGTATTGCCTTTGAACTCTTCATGATGAAGCTGTAGCCTCTGCTTGGAGGCGTCTGGCCAGCTACTGTATGGCCATACACCATGGTACAGACAAGAGCAACGAGGTTTTCTGTTGATGGTTAGCATGCATGAGGACTACAGCACTAGTGAACCTCTATCGCATCTTATGTCAACGCCTGTGCGCTGCTTGTGTGTGCCTGCAGCCCCAACCGTTACATCACGCCTGTCGTCACCCGCGTTGCCAACCTGGTGTTGGAGCTGCCAGAGGATGCAGCAGGTACGCTGCTGACAGTGTGAGCCCCACACAGGCCTGAGGCCTGCAGACGCTCTGCGATTTCAACATGCAGAGCGTTGCAGGCCCTTGCAGACAAGTTGTCTGCAAGAAGATCGGAGTTCTTGCTGTGTGTAGTGCTGTGCTAGTTCAACCGTCGAATTTTAAAAGCGCATGCAGCCGCATGTCCTGTACGTCAAGGTAGAAGAGCAGGCCCTTGGCACCCACCGCACACTTTAAAGACATCATCTTCACAACTCTGCTGCGCTGCTGCAAACATTGCTGTGCTGCTGCTGCCGCTGTCACCCCTGCCGCTGCTGGTGCTGCTGCATCCTTATCTCTCTCCCTGCAGGAACACTCACTGTCAAGGCCACCAGTGCCTCTGGGCCGTTTGATGCTTTCAGGACTGCTACTGCCACCCTGCCAGTGCTGCCAAAGCAGCAGTGCGAGACACCTGTCACAAATCCAGACTTCACAACTGCAGTAACCCCAGCACCAGCTCCAGCAGTAGCACCACTACCAGCAGCAGCAGCAGCAGCAGCAGTACCACCATCGACAGGGATTGGTGGCAACATTGGTACAGCAGTGTCCAGCCCCAGTGGAGCAGCAGCAGCAGCAGCACCTGCAGGCACCTTTGTCTCTACGCCAGCGCTGCCACCTGTTGCACCTGGCAGCAGCAGCAGCCAACCCAACAGTGCAACTGGTGATGCGTCTGCTGTAGCAGCAGGCGCCATCACCACCACTGTGTCTGCCCCTGCTACAGTGGCACCAGCAACCTATGAAGAGCTACAGCTGCTGTCGCAGATCCAAGCGGCACAGATCCAAGCGACAAGTGGAGCCGCAGATGCGGCGTCCAATGCACAGATGCGGGAGCAGGGTTCATCAGGCAGTGCTGGGGGTCAGAATACATTTCCTTCCCCTGGTTGGCAGCAGAGTGCCGCTGCAGGGGAGCAGGTGCAGTCTTTGACGGTGCTGATGTTTGTGCTGTGCGTGTTGGGCATGGCAGTAGACATACTAGGGTGAATTGTGTCGGGGTACATGTAGGTTCAGGCACGTGAGAGATTGGCCGTAGGTGCCACCTGGCAGGTGCAACTGCTGCTGGTACTAATGGCGATGCAATCACGAAAAAACATATCAACCCTCTGCCAGCGACAGCCGCATGCTCTGAAGGGGGTGGAAGGCTGGCTGCACATCGCGCATCCACAAGCAGCACTCCGGAGTGCAGGGATCCCTGGTGTGTTGGGTGTGCAGGACCCCTCAGGGCCTGGCAATGTTCAGCATGTGCAGTGTCGTCCAGTGTTGTTGTCGGGTGATGGTGTTCAGTGGATTATGTAATCTGTAATGCAGATGCAGTGCATGAGCCTCAGCACGGTTTGACAAACCAGTGTTTCAAGGGCTTGCAATTCAATGACAGCACCCGCCTGGTACAAGGGTTTGGTGCGGCATCTGTGTTCCGCGGCATACAACAAACATGGCAGATCTCGAAGCAATGTGTTGGAATTGCCATCCATATGTGAACTTGATCTGCCGTGAGACTGTGCTTGGCCTTCCGCACACGCACCCTCTTCGTGAACGCGCCAACTTGACCGTATCGCCTGTTGGGTCCAGCCATGGATGAATTGAACGTGTGCCAGTTCTGGGGAATCAGTCCTTTCAGAGACCTTCTGGCGGCAACCGCTGTAGCCACAGCACACGATGAATTCGACGTGCAGCAGCAGCAGAGGACTGATGGGGAGCCCTTGTGCTTCCTGCAGGTACAGAGACACAGCGTTGTGGCGTGTACGGAAGTGATCTGTTAATTATGGTTCGACATGCGCACGATTTGTGCGTTCCCAGACGTACTTGCAGCCGGGCCTCTACCATGTTGCTGCTGTATGGAGGTTTCGGCTACTGCACACTGCTCATGCTACACAGCATGCACCACCATCAACTCTGCATACTCTGGAACACGCAGGTCTGCCCTTACGACTGCAGGCACACGCTTGCCACAGTCAGCAGCCATGCAGCACTGGCTGCCAAGAGTAGCTTGCAGGACAGTCAGCAGTACCCAACACAGGAGCAGCAGAACCACGCACAGAACACTAGCCAGCCCTTGCAGGACCCCCTGCAGCCGCAGCAGCAGGAGCAGGAGCAGCAGGGGCTGCACCTGTATGTGTATGAGTCAGAGCCGGAGGTGCTTGCACGCCACATGCTGCTGCTGGCGCTGCTGTTTGATGCAGCGCTGCCTGTGCGCACACGCGCAGAGATGTTTCTGGAGCTGCATGGCAATGCGGTGCTGCGGCAGAAGACTGCAGACTACTTAGGTGGGCAGCCGCATCTGTGCTGTGCTGGGCTTGCGATGATGTGCATACAGCACTGCAGTTCCACACCAGCGGCAGTAACAGTAATACAACTTGGGTGTGGATAGCTGCAGCAGAAGAGTGCACAATACATACAAGAGCAGCCGCATTCGCTTATCTATAAAGCGTGGAGGATGTTAGCACGTGCATCAAGCAGTATCAGTCCAAGGTGCCCTCGCATCGCACACAGCAGCTCTGCACAACATGCCTGTATGCAAAACTGAAGAGGACAGGCACACAGCCTTATTGCAGCTGTGCGTGGTGTGCCCGTGCAGTGCACATACCTAGAGCTGCATGCAACCCCAACACCTCACAACAGATGGTGCTAGGTTGTAGCACTGCTATGCTTGAAGCATGGGCATGGGGCGATGCATGTTGCTGTTCAAACTGCTGTCCTGCAGTGGAAGCCAGCAAGGTGCTCGAGCACGCAGTGTCGCAGCTCTCACTGTGCTCCTCACCAGCAGCACAGCAAGCAACAGCTGGAAGCAGCAGCAGCAGTACAAGCAGCAGCAGCAGCTCCTGCAAGCAGCAGCAGCAGCCGCTGGGTGTTCTGGCTGCGTTTGACCTGAGCTTGCTGCGCTACCAAGAGCGGGATGCTCTGCTAGAGGTCTTCCAGCGCTATAGACACAAGGTGCGGCATGTGCATGCAGCTGCAGGGTGGTGCACATGCTCATACCAATGTACCGCTGCATTCAATGCTGCTGTAGTGTGCCAGTAGTGTGCCATGCATTGGGCATGCATGCAACAGAAGGCTGTTTGCAAGAGTTGTCCGGAATTTGATTCTGCTGCAATGCGTGAGCAGCCATACTGGTAGGAGCCAGCTATGCTGCAGCCAGCGCTGTGTTGGCAGGTGGACATGCATATACAGATTGCGCACTGCAATCACGCTTACTTCAAGTGCATGTTGTGCTGCATGCTTGTGGCCGCCTGCCTGCCCACCTGCCTGTCTGCTGCGTGCCCTCCTGTTCTTTCAGGCCAGCTTTGACATGGCCAAAGCGTGGGACGGCCGCTGCCGCAAGTGGTATGCTGACAGATACGACTTCAGGACAAACATGGTACGCTGCACTACCATAGCAGTCTGCAGCTGCTTGCCAATCTTACGTGCAGTTGCCTGGCGGCAGCCGCAGCATCTTTCTCTGCTTTCCTACGTCTTGGCGTACCAGAACAGCTGGAAACATCACTGCCGCTGCATTGCTTGCGCGCCAGCTGTCAGCTGCTGTTACACATGCAGCGTAAGTAGCCCTGCACTGCATGTACTGGGACACCACCCTGAAGTCTGTTCACTCACAAAACACTGCCGCGCGCTGCCTGCTTTGCATGACGCTGTGCTGCATTTTAGATTGACTGGGACTACCACATGCGCCTGAGTCCCAGGGGCACCCCCTTCTTGGACACAGCAGCAGGCAGCATCGTGCACTTCCAGCACTTCAGGTGGGCACGCTAGCTGCGGCATGTACTGCTGATCAGGCAGCAGCTGCAGTGCAGACAGCTGCAGCTTGCTTATTATGTGCAGCAGCAGGCAGCATTGTGCACTTCCAGCACTTCAGGTGAGCACGCTAGTTGCGGCACGCACTTTTGCTCGGTATGCGGTAGCTGCACTGCGGCGCGCAGCAGCTGCACTGCAGTGCAGGCAGCTTGCACCTTGGACGCAGCAGCAGGCAGCATCGTGCACTCCCAGCACTTCAGGTGGGCATGCTTTGTTTTTGTTGTTGCTTGGAGCGCTTTCCTACCTTTTCTGCTGCTGCTGTCCTTGCTGCTGCTGCTGCTCGCAGGCACTGGCGGCTGACTGGGGTGGCGCATGAGCTGCGTGGCAGTGCATACACCGCAGCCAACAGCAGCCTGCTCAGCACAGCATACGGCAGGTCAAAGGAGTACAAGGACAGGTGAGCAGATTCTGCTTGCTGCAGCAGACCTTCAGAATGCGGTGCGCGCGTGATGCGCAGGGGTACACGCAGAGGAACATGTTGCAGGGGTACACGCAGGGGAGCATGTTGCAAAGCAGCTCGACCGCTCAGCCCATTGAAGTTCAATCACAGCAGCGGTCACAGCTCTGCTGATAAGATGCTATCTTCTGCTTCAGGACGCTGCACCTCACAGCTGCCAAACAGTGCATGCTGACTGCCGTCGCCAACGGTCGCTGCACCCTCAACACCATTCAAGCTCTTATACCGCAACTCAAAAGCAACTCACTCCTTTGCCGCCATCTTCAATTCTGTTCATATCTATATGCAGGCAGCTGCGCGATGTTGGCCGCAGCGTATCTGCATTCGGCTTCTGGGCAGACATTCTGAACAACACCCATGCTCTCATACCGCAACCCAAAAACAGCCTCATCTCCTGCCGCCATGTTAAATTCCCGCGCAGGCAGCTGCGAGATGTGGGCCGCAGCGTGTCTGCATTCGGCTTCTGGGCAGACATCCTGAACGGGCCCTACCACGCATTCGGCACAGTGGCTGACGATGCGCTGCTGTTCAAGGTCACCAACAAGCAGTTCGTGCACACCGCTGTGGACGTGGCAGAACACAACCTGCTGGTGAGCTGCTGGGATTGACATATAGAAATTCAATCACCGCCATCGGACTAGATACATACAACCGGATGTATGCCATGCTGAGGAGTAATGGCTCAGGCAGCAGGGCAGGCTTGAGCCCTCAACGCTGCTGCTGCCATCGCCTCACCACTGGCGCTACAGCTGCTTACCTGCGCGACAAGCACCGGCAGCCTCTGATGCTTTGGCATGCAACACAGGAGACGTCTGCTGTGCTCCTGTCTGACCTTCATAGTCTGTCTGCTTGGTTGATCCTGCTTCAGGGATTCATGGAGAAGCTGCGTAGTGGTGACAGCAGCAGCAGCAGCAGCAGGGTGGGCAGCGGAACAGCCCAGCTAGCAGCAGCTGCTGCTGCCGACACAACACCAGCAACAGAAACTGCAGCAGCAGCTGCTTCTGCTGCTGCTGCACTGGAAGGCAGTGATGGTGAACTTGCTGATGAAGCGCACAGAGCCAATGCAGCAAGAGGACCAACCAGCTTGGCCAACTTGACAGCAGCACCAGCAGCGACAGCAGCAGCAGATAGCCAACAACAAGAGGAGGGTGAGCAGCAGCAGGTGCAGCAGCAGCTGCAGCAGGTGCAGCAGCAGCTGCAGCAGCTGCAGCAGCAGCAGCAGCAGCAGCAGCAAGATGATGAGCTGGCACGCCTAGCAGCGCAAGAAGCAGCCATAACTGCTGCTTCAATACAGCGCTTTGTCACCACTACCAAGATCTATCTGCTGAGTGGAGACCTGAAGCGCAGTTTGACTGGCAAACCCAAGTTTGCAGGAAAGTTCGCAGCAGCGACGGTCGGCCACAGGCATGTGCACTTGTTGAGTGCTGAGTCGGGTCTTGCAGGAGTGATGCAGCAGCAGGGTGGCGTCGTTTTCGTGGAGACGGGACAGAACATGGTGCAGCTGAATGATGAGCAAGCTGCTGCGTTTGAGGAGCGTGTTGCTGAGCTGGCGGCTCCTGCAGGGTTTGCGCGGCACCCTGCTTACAGCAGCAGCAGCAGCATGGATGCCAAGAGCCAGCAGCAGCAGCAGCCAGGCCATGCAGCAGTTGCTGGCAGCAGTGCCAGTGCAGGAGCTGCTTCAGGGTGGCGCCTTCCACCTGGGCATATGGCGCTGCGATTGGTATGCAAGGCAGGCGACGCAGCTGCCTAGGTTGCTCAATGCAGTGGCGTGTCATTATGACAGCGGGGGCTGACAACTATGGGGGGGGGGCTGACAACTATCAGCAGACGTGGAAGGAGTAGGCTGCTTGTTGACGACCATCGGATGTTTCAGCCAAGTAGAAAGTCGGCATTTATGGTCGTTTTTGATGCACAATGCTGCCAGCCTAGCCTACAAGTAGTTGGGTTGCTGCTGCTGCGGCCTGGCGCTCGACGGCTGAGGCGTTCCATCTGTGCTATACAGGCTGTTGCCAATTGTTGCTTACTTCTCGTGCATGTTATGTGCTCAACATCATCATATCCAAGCCGCTTGGGCCATAGCATTACTGCCACGATGTGTGCTGCTGTACCACCCGCAGTGTCACGGATCATGGTGCGTAGATAGCATGCGGAAGATTTCTCTGAACCAATTTGAAACACACATAATCATTATGGCAGCCGCTGTGATGAGTTGAGACCCCATCACCGGGCCGGCATTGACCGGCAAAGCAATTCACCACTCAGAACCTGTCACACCCTAAGGCCCAGCTTTTATATTCCGAACTGGTTTAGGTTATTATTGAAAGCACGCTAGCAGATATTTTGAGCGACAGAAAAGCAAGTGCGTGCTAGGCGTGTGCCAGCGGCACGTCGGTCCTCGCGAAGCTGTCGAAGTGCGCAGCATACGTGCGCCGGTGGCTGTGATCGGCTGCTTAGACGGCAAAAGGCTGTCTCAATGCTGCATATAGGCTCTGGCCACCGATCATCTTGCTGCTTGGCACTGTTGTGGACAGGCTGTCGTGTGCTCCCATTGGATTTGATACTTTGCTACTGAGACACCTTTCATCGATCGCAGTACCGGTGTGGGCTGTGACCAGTACTCGACAGGTGTGCAACGAGTTGTGTCGGCCAGTACACTGGCTTTCGTTAGCCCGCAGCTATCAAAGCCAACACAATCTTTGACGACAGCCAGTGATTATGAGAGCAGCTGTTACACTGCAGCATTCAGCTGCCGTGAGCCTGGACACCACCCTTGTGCCCAAAGAGGCTCTATGCTTGCTTGAGCAGCAACATGTGCTGTAATCGCTTGATGATGCCTCCAAATCCACATCTGCGAGCGCACTGGCGCAGGTCGTGGCTGATCACTCAAGTGCACCTGTGGTGTTGACTGCTCCTGGCCGCCAGGTTGACTGACTCCCACCATCACAACCACCAGCAGGAACAGCAGCAGCTCATCTACTCGCCAGCTCCTGCAGCAGCTTTATCATCTGCAGTCCAGAAGAAACCAGTATCAACAGCACCACAGACAGCAACAGAGATGGTTGCCTTCCATGATATCTTCAGTGTGGTGGCGTTCTTCATCTTCCTGCGAGAGACGCTGGAGGCGTCTGTCATCATTGCAGTGCTGCTGCAGTGCATGAACAGAACCATGCCGCGGCTGAAACGGCAAGGTAAGCAGCCTCGATAGTCATGCCATCTGGCATATGGCGCAGCAGCAATAGTACTACCAACATCGGTGTCGTGGGGAAGTCAATGATGCTACAGCCTGGTGACGCATCGTTATGACACTGATAAAAGCAGGTTGGCTGCTTTCAAGCTAGCTCGAGAAGATTACACAACTCACATGCAGCCCCATCATGCATAGCAGCCGGCAGCAGGCACATCCCTGTCACATATCATGCTAGTAGTTGAAGCACCAGTTGAAGACGCGCGAAGGTGCTCACGCAGTGGCGCTTGTGTTGTTGTCCTCTCGCAGTGTGGTGGGGTGCCTTCACAGGCATCGTCATCAGCATCATCGCTGGTGGCGTGTTTGCAGCAGTCTACTACCTGGCCTCGTCACGCCTCTTCCAGGTGTGCAGCAGCAGCAGCAGCCGCAGCAGATAGGAGTAGCAGTGTTGGCCATGATGGTGGTGTGCAATGTGTCAACCCCCCCCTCACCAACAGCAAGCTGCAGCAGCAGCAGCAGGCACAGATTGTGTAGCGGTGTTGGCCACGTCAGTGGTGTGCACTGTCACTGATATCTAATACCAACAGCAAGTTGCAGCAGCAGCAGCCATCATACCTTCAACAGCCGGTCCCCTGGTGCAACTGCAGCTGCCAAGTCTCCAGCACTGCAGGAGTAGCAGCACTACGGCAGCGGGTGGCTCAACTTCAGCAACTGTTCTGCTAGCCAAGGGGAGCCTACAGTATACAGGAGCAGCTGCATTCCATGGCATTTCACGCTCAGCAACAGCAGCCTGCAAGGGATTCTGTGCGGACAGCTGCTTCGGTGTCCACTGCCACACAAAAAACACTACGTTTGCACCTGCTCAAGCAACAGTGGTTGTCGTCACGTCACATTCACTGCTGCTGCAGGGCAACGGCAAGCTGATCTTCTAGGGTGTCATCAGCTGCATGGCTCGCCACTGCAACGCAAAACCATACCTCTGCACCTGCTCAAGCAATGTTTGCACATTTCACTCTGCTGCCGCAGGGCAACCGCAAGCTGATCTACCAGGGCATCATCTCGCGTCCCACTGCTGCTGCTGCTGCTGCTGCTGCTGCAGGGCAACGGCAAGCTGATCTTCCAGGGCGTCATCAGCTACGTGGCGTGCATCCTGATCACGTACCTGGGCTTTGCCATGATGCGCTTTGCCAACATGGAGCAGAAGTACATGCGCAAGCTGGACGGCGCAGCGCAAAAGGTAAAACGGGTGACTTATTTGGTTCCAGCATCACCACCACCACCACCATCATCATCATCATCATCATCAGCAGCAGCAGCAGCAGCAGCAGCAGCAGCCACAGTGCCCTTCATAAAGAATCCTGAGCCAAATTGGTGTATCAAAATATATATGTTTTGCTGCAATATGGCGTGCTTAAAATGTTGCATGGACGTCTGTAGTCGTCACAATTTGATTAAACGGGTGCCCCTCCTCGCCCCTAAGAAATGGCGGGAGGGGTCTGTTCTGGCTGTTTCAGCCCCACTGCTGTGCCTGATATGCATCATTGATTTTGTTTCGATGACTGCATGGCATGTGCGGCAGCTGCCGGTGTGTAATCGTGTGTATGTTGTGCACGCATGACGTGGCTGGCTGGCCGGTCTGTGCTGCATGCGCTGCATGGCGTTGGAATCACGTGTTTTGGGGGGCCCTGTATTTTGTGCCTGTTTGAAAAGTGAAATGCACTTGTCCTGGTGCTGCTCACCTGTGTTGCTGCTCCCTGTGGTATCACCGAAGGGTCAGTGTGTGCGTTGCTGGTGCGAGCCGTGCCTCAGCGGCTGTGCTGGCGAAGTTGCTGGCGGTCAAACTTGTGTTGTTACTTTATTCATGGTAACAGTGCATGTGTGCGAGTGCTTTACGTGGCTGCACAGACTGATTGCCGCGTGCTCGAGGAGGTAAACGTGGGCGCTCAATAAACGATTTCCTGAAGTTTCAGGCGCTGCCGACAACATGTATAAAATCGGCAATACAATAACCGCCATGATTCTTTTTGCGACGTACTGAGCAGCCTTGTCCACGTGTGGGCTTATATGTGCAAAAGCTATATGGTGTTGCACTGCACGTGTACAGCATCAGCTTCTGTGCACTCTCCAAACCTGCTGACATGCTCCACTGCTGCTGCTGCTGCTCAAATTGTTGAACCACCAGGCGCTTGAGAAGGCTGCTGCTGATGAGTCAGCGTCTGTCAGCCACCGCAGCCACGCCTGGTCGGTGTTCATCCTGGCGGCATCTGCTGTGCTGCGCGAAGGCATTGAGTCCATCGTCTTCCTGGCAGGTGCGTGTGTGTTTGACCAAATGTTTGACCAAACTTACATGTGTTGACTGCTGTTACAACAGAATGTACATGAAGCTTCAATGGTCTGTTGTGTTTTGGGGCGGGGCGCTATGCACAGGCAAGAGTGTGTGCATGTATGCTTGTGTTCATCCTGGCGGCATCTGCAGTGCTGCGCAAAGGCATAGAGTCCATTGTCTTCCTGGCAGGTGCGTGTTTATGTTTGACCACATGTTTGACCAAATGTTTGGCCAAAAGATTCACCAAGTTCTGTCTGTTGACTGCTGTTACAACAGGATGTACATGAACCTAGTGGTCTGTTGCGTCTGAGGTGGGGTTGATACAAGGAGTCCTTCGTCTTCCTGGCAGGTGTGTGAATATGCTCGGGTCGCGTTTTGTAGCTGTGAAAGGTTGCCTGTCCTGCTGTGACTCGCTCTTGAGTGTAAGTCAGTGTGCTGCGCGAAGGCATCGAGTCCATCGTCTTCCTGGCGAGTGTGTGTCGGTCTGATGACCAAATGTTTGACGCAAAGTTTGACCAAATTCTGTCTGCTTACTGCTTTTTACAACATGATTTACATGAACTTTCAGTTGTATGTTGTGTTATGGTGGGATTGATACAAGGCCACCTCTATGCCCCTGGGTGCTGAACCAATGTTGGATGCAGTGAACACTCAATCTTAGGGTGTTCTTGCAGTACCTTGAAGGCGCTGCAACTTGTCTTGCATGCAGCCATTTTGATAACATATGTGGCTAACCCCAACCTGACTGCGCGCTTGATCTCATGTTGGCAGCGACATCACCTTCAAACAGTGGCTGCTAGCATCTTCATGCATTCCATTACGTACAAGTCAATAAGGTCAACCCACCACTTTACTCGCCTGTGCAGGTGTTGGCAGCAACACGAGCTTCAAGGCGTTGCCGCTGGCATGCCTTGCTGGCCTGATTGTGGGCCTTGCCGTTGGCTTCATCATTTACTACGGTGGCAGGAGCATCAAGGACCTGAAGATCTTCTTCGTGCTGTCAACGGTGGCGCTCTTCTTCATTGCAGCAGGACAGGTGGGTCTCGCGTTGTAGAGTTGCGTTGCGTGTGTTGAACAGGCAATTCGGCAGTCGGTCACTGGCAAGATGTGAAGAGTTGCGCGCCGTAAAAGCTGCTGCCAAGAGTGACGGAGTTTGGATGTTGTCATGCGGTGACATGACCTGGAATTCATGTTTTGCTTACTTGCAGGTCAGCCTGGTGACTCAGCTGATGTCAAAGGTCGGCACGTACGGCCCATACGCATCATGGACTAACATACCCCTATCAACTGATCACTCCCCAGCATAGTGTCACATTGGAGCTGACCACTGGATGTTGACCAGTGGTCAACCACCACGAGACAATATCCTGGGGATTGATCAATCGATACGGGTATGTTGGCCCCTGGTGCGTAGGGGCCGTGCATGTTGATCTTTGTGCTGCTCAAGCTCACAAAAGCGATCACACGCAGTACTTGTCACATGCTAACCTCACAATGTTCACGTCTCTGGCTGCTTGCTTCACTGCTTGCAGGTCAGACTTGGCACGCAGCTGCTGTCCAAGGTTGGCATGTACAACACCTGATCAAGCAGTTTTTGTCACAGGCCAACATCACGATTTCCTCGTTTCTGCTCGCTTGCAGGTCAGCTTGGGCACGCAGCTGCTGTCCAAGGTCGGCATGTGCGGCCCTTACGCACCATTGACCAACATACTCCCATTGATTTCCGTTTCGTGGTGTGCCTTGCAACAGAAACCAAAGGAAGAAATTTCACATGTGCTGACACAACACTGTTGCGTTTTCTGCTTGACTCGCTGACTGCAGGTCAGCTTGGGTACACAGCTGCTGTCCAAGGTTGGCATGTATGGCCCCTACGCACCATGGGCAGACGAACTCACGTGGCAATACAAGCCAGTGGCAGACCTCAACGGCTGCTGCAGCGACGAATTTGCACACGGAAAGCAGTTCTTTGTGCTGGCGCACGCCGTTGTCGGCTACCAGTCTCGCCCCACACCTATCATCCTCATCCTGTACTGCTTCTACTGGGCAGTTGTTATTGCGTTTGTTATTATCAAGTGGCGTAACGGCAGCCTGTTTGATGCCGACTACAAACGTAAGAGGACGCTGCTGCGGCTGACACGCAAGGCTGCGGGGGTTAGCCGCAAGCTGAAGCGTGCGCAGCGCAACTTGAGCAATGTAGAAGCAAAGGCAGAGACCGATGCTGGCAATGCGGCTCTGCAGGTTGAGCTTGCAGCTGCACAAGCTAAGGTGGAGCATCTGCAGCAGCAGCTGACAGCAGCAGAGCTCGAGCGGGACACCGAACAGCAGCGACTGGCAGAAGAGGACAAGCAGATTGAGGATGCTGCAATGGCCGCAGCTGCGGCGCGTAAAGGTGAGCTGGGTTTGTCAGACGGTACAGATTCAAGGGACGCGAGCAGCAGCAGCAGCAGCAGCGGGGATGGCGTTGTTGGGATCGGCGATGAGGATGTGGAGATGGGGGTGGGGAAGGCAGGGGTGCAGCAGGATCAGCAGCAGCGGAGCGGGTGGCTCAGCAAGCTGCGTCGTAAGCAGTAAGTAGTAGGCACACGTAGGCACAATGTGGAGCTGGACAGTGGAGGTGTGCTGCTATGTCGGTGATGCATGCGCTGTGGCGTTGATGCCATGTGTGCTGTGTCTGACGCAGTCTGTGGAACTGTGCATATATATATGTGAAGCTGTGGCACAGCTTCATATGCACCGGTTGTCGTCCAAGTACACTTCTTCGTGCAGCATGTGTAGCTTATAAACAGCCAGCTGTGTTTGGGTAGCAGCCCCGCAGAGTTTGCGCCCTCGTCTCTTTTCTGTTGTTGGGGTATGGGTTTGGTGGCCTGGTACATATCAGGGCCTAGCAATTGGTTTGTTATGATGGAAGTAACGTCAGATGCTTACACCTGAACTGGGTCAGTCCAGCTGCAGACAGTGCTGCAGCGGGCTCTCCCGTTTGTCGATATGACGCTGTGTTGTGTCATACATGGGCATGAATGCCAGGCGCGTGTGCATAGCTATAAGCTTTCTTTTGCCCTTGTGGTTTTGGCAGCACTTGGGTGCCTTTTTAGGGGCCGCCATACACTGCTACTACAGCTGCAATCATTCAAGGCGTTTTGGCACCAGTCGTGTACAGCTCCGAGAGAGCCGCGTACTGCTACTACAGCTGCCAAATGTTCAGCGCGTTTTTGGCTCAATACCTACTCTGTTTTGTCATCATGTAGTGTCTGCCGCTGAACTTGTGTCCTTGATGATGATACTTACCAGATTAGTTGCGTTACGCATATTGTTGAGGTCATA
Organism: Tetradesmus lagerheimii; assembly: GCA_902809745.2. NCBI lineage: Eukaryota > Viridiplantae > Chlorophyta > Chlorophyceae > Sphaeropleales > Scenedesmaceae > Tetradesmus > Tetradesmus lagerheimii. The sequence goes on along the minus strand of CADDIJ020001849.1, from coordinate 137,104 downwards.
ATTGCTGATCTGCCGTAGCTTGTAGCATTGTGCAGCGTGGACAGTTTAGTAGGTGCCTCTTTTTTTGATGTGCGTAGATAGAAGCAGTCGTGCCCTTAGGGCTTGTGCTTTCATGCGTTATGTGAGCCTGCAGGTGCAGCATGGCTCTGCATGGTAGCGTTCTACGTACTCATACAGTACAGAACTTTGTTGCAGAGATGATAGGCCCAGCACATGGTGCACGTTGCTTTCAGCATCGTTCACAGCTGTGCGCAGCCAGTTTTGGTTTGTGGATGCAACGGCTCATGATACTTGGTACAGTCATGGGGATTGGCTGCTTCGGCGCCTTCTGGTGAATGGCCCATCAGCAAAGGGACGCCTGCGCTGCAACACTGCATACGAAGGTTGTTTACAGATGCATGTCGGTGTTGAGCAGCGTTCTCTTTGCAGTGGGGGCCCTTTACATTCCACATTTGCGTGCAGCATCACCACTAGTCACTAGTGGTGATGCAGCACGAAATCGTGCAGTGTCATGCCACCGTTGGTGTATACATTGCCATTGCTCTGTTGCACGTTTGAGCCCCTCACCGTACCCGCGCTGCATGCATGCTAGGTATGTGTGGCATCTGCTGTGCAGCGCTGTCATGGGCTTGAAGTGTGTTGCCAACATGCCCGTCAAATGGGATACTTATTGACTCGTGCTTCTATGCTGTCACCGCAGATCTGTCCTAGAGCTGAGCACTGCTGTTTGTTCGGCTGAACTCTGTTGCTCAAGTTGAGGCTGGTAACATAGCAAGTTGGCGTTCTAAGCCTGCCTGCCTGTGCAACACGGTCTGTACGCTGTACGCATGCGCAACATTGGCATGCTGGGCTCATCAATAAGCAACAGCCGCTTTTGCTGAGCATGCATGCGCCTTGATCAAGGCAGCTCATGAAGCTGTATGGGGGCCCGTTCTCTGAAGCAGAACTTCTCAGTGTGTGACTGAGTCACTGCCAGTGTCGGACTACCGTAGTCGGACTGAGTCCGGCAGCGGCTGCCGAAACGGTTTAGGCAGCCCTTACACTGACAGTGCACCCGGTGCAGGTTGCAGGTTGCTGCTGCCGACATTTGTCAACAGGAAAGGTACTCAGCGTCACGCTGTCAGGCTGGCCCAGGCTGGCAGCCCACACCCACAAAAAACCCAAGGCTCGGGGGAGTCGCATCTGCGACAGATACAAAACCCTGGGCCACGGCTGCCACACATGCGCCTGCGCCGGCTGCAATCGCCTGTGAAATGCAGCACTGCTGCAATTCAGCAGAAACACATGCAGTGACACCCTACCCCTGCGTCGCCTGTGCAGAACAAACTGAGTATCAGGCCTGTCACAGTGCAGTGGCTGCTGCACATGCCGCGTGCATGTAGGTACCGCATGGAGTGCATGCTGTATGATGCTGACGATGCCGCATGCAACGCAGAGATGCCTATCATCATCATCATCATCATCATCATCATCATCATCATCATCATCATCATCATCATCATCATCAAATTACCAGATCAAGCCATAGCATCAACGCCATCGGCCCCGCGCCCCCCCCCCGGGGCGGAAGAAAAAAGGGAGCACCGCTCCATTATGTTTGCAACTATTACGCACATCCCAAGCTTTCACAAGATACGCAGCAATGCTCCTAGACACCAGTCGGCAAACCCCCTTGCTACTCCAAACATCATCAGAAACAAAACGCAACAACTTGGTCGATGCATCAGTCAATGACAATACATTGCGCAATTTTCCAGCGCCACCAGCAACTGTCTGTTGCAAAACAGACCGAACCTCATCCAACATAGTATCTCTTTGAGCAGAAGTGGCAGGACAATCAAACATCAGATGTGACAGACTCAACATTCTGACCACAAGCAGGACACGCTGTATTAGAATCTGCTCTGCTACCCCCATAACGACTGGTACGCTCGTGCACATAAAGATATCCCATGCGAACACGCATCAGCAACTCAACGCCACGTGTTGGCGCACCAGCACACAAAAATGGCCTGGGCCATTTGAAGCGCATGGCATCAGCATGCGTAGGGTGAACATGCATGACGGAACGGCTCAAAGTAGAGTGTTGCAGTGATTCACAAGCGATTCTATCGGCATGCAACTTCTTGACCTGACAGCTGATGTGACTCTTGCATGCACTAGCGCGATCAGCCGCCGCTGCAACATCCACACCATACTTGCACAACAAACTCTGCACATACTTATGCCACGGTGTTACTGCAACAGCACCACTGGGGTGCTTCCACTCAGCAGAAAATACCTGACGTGGCAGCCTGGAATCCTGCAATCGTTGAACCCTGAAGTAATACTCCATTGGCTTCTGATGAAGCCACATATGCAATGGCTTCACACCCCATTCAGCCAGCAGAATCGAGGAGCAAGGACGCTCTTTGCCACAACGCATTGCGCTTTTAATGATGTCAGTCTGCACTTTGTCAATCTGCTGCAACTGCCTTGTAGTTGACGGGAGCCAGACTTCACTGCCATACTCAACAATTGGGCGAATGCATGTCAGCAAAATGACACGCTTGACTTCCACACTGATGTGCCGGCTCTTCCAGATTGGCATGAGCCCACCCTTCACACGATGCACTTTTGCCAACATCTTCTCAAAGTGCGTGTTCCAATTGCAAACATTGTTGAACCACAAGCCAAGGTAGCAGTACTCTGGCACAACAGGCACGGGAACACCGTTCCAAACAATGCCAGAAGCAGCCAACTGGCTGGGCTGCCTACCTGGTGACACGTGCATGACCGAATCTCATCCAGCATCAACGCCATCGGCCCCGGCCTATATGACTGACAGAGCCCAGCAGTGCCGTCCCTGGCGCAATGCACAGCAAACCAGACACCCGACAAGCAACAGAGCCAATCATATGGTTGAAGCCTTGAGGAAACCAACGAAATCATCATGCATGTATGCAGGGCGCTCGCACGCGCAGCGATCTGCCACGCTCCTGTGCCTTGCCAAACCCTGTTCCCCTGTACGGTCACAACTGATCAACAAAAGGATGCATGTACACAACCAGTACTGCATATCGTTACGTGCAGGCGCTCCACCTCCGACAGGCATGCAGCGGCCACCAAACAATGGACAACCGCTGATGCGTACCCACCACACAAGTCAATGCTGCGGCTTGGTCTGTACCAAACAAAAAATATTTCTGTCAGGCAGCCTGCCGCAGTGCAGTATGGGAGCACATCCATGCAGCGAGCGGCACACTGTCAGCACTCGCAAGGATTTCTCTCACCGGCTGCTGCACAGCAAACAGTCCCTGAACTTGCCGGCATCGCAGCACAGCAGCACAGCGCTGACGGCTAGTGTTGGCTAATCATCATCATTAGCCCAACAACAGCCGACGATGCAACACAGCCATTATGCTGCATGCTCACGGCTACCCAGGGAGAATCTCGACCAGTATGATCCCTTTTGTAGTTTCTCGCCTATGCACCACACTTCAATACAAACAAGCTGCAATCAAATCAGATCCAAGGTGCTCCAGCAACAAAACATTGGTTCCAATCGGAGCTAAAATTTGCAAATTACTTTGTTGAGCCTGGCAATGGCACAATCGCGTATGCCCAAGACACAACGGTAGCATTCAGCCCTGTGCCCACACCTGCTAAGCGGCAGAGGGGCCGTCACATTTTGCACCTGTGCACAGCTGCACACACAACACCCTGTTGGACCGAAGCCTGTTCCCAGCACTGATTCGCAGCCCCCCGCAACAACTGCACATGCATAGAGCACGCACAGAGCCATGTTGCTTCCTGCCAATAGACGCAACACATGCGGTGGGGACACGACCTGTATAATACGATATGTGTTTGGCGTAGTTTTCCTGCAACAATTTCCCTGCACGGCTGCAGTGCACATGGGCCGCTATCACTCCGCTGTGCATAGACAGCAGCAGGCATATTGGGTTCGCAGCACAAACCCGTAATGCCAAAATTGCAGCACCTTCAGACACACACAACTTCCCCCAATGCAAATGAACATATGATACATATTGGGAGCACGCAGGGCACAGTGCAGATCGAGGCACTGCTGCACATGCACCTGCACAGCTGCCATGAAGCAGCTGACACATGGGAACAGCTGCTGCTCAGAAACCTTGGACCAAAGGCAGTAATCCAGCGCTACACGACGAGAACACCAACCGTCATTCACAGAACGCAGCAACAACCGCAGCAGCCAAAACTAGCTGCTGCATGCCTGATCCTAGGGTAGCAGAATCGCCTGGAACCCTTCAGTGCCCTTGCTGCTGCTGCTGTTGTTGCGGCAGCGGCAGCAGTGCTTAAACACAAGACTGCCTCACCCCTCATAGAAGATCCCGCCTTGTGCGGACTGCTTCGTCGCGGCATGTGCTGTGCCGCCATGCACCGTCTTGTTCGCCGCACTGACAGCAGCCGCACCCCTACCAGCACGCGACGTTGACCGATCCCTTGCTGCTGCCCCTGACCCCGTTGCCGCCTTATTGAAAAAAGCGTTGCCAGCATGCACAGACCGCGCCTGCTGTGCTGCTGATCCAACACCTATGCTGCCAAGCCAACTGGTGTTGCTGCCCCTGCCCAAAACGCTGCCCCCATGCACGCTGCTCGAAGGGCTCGTGGCCGCATCTGCAGGCTCTAATATATACTGCCCCACCAGCATGCCGTTTTTGCCTTCCTTGAGGTTCAGCGTCTTTTTGAATCGGCCGGTCGAGAGCACCTCCGGCGCGCCCGCGACGGTTGTCAGGTGCGTCGAGCGATCGCCGACGCTCGCTGCTCGCGCTAAGCTGCTCGTGCTGTGCTGCGTGCCCTCCAATCGATCTTCATTGATGCTTCCGTCTCCTGCTCCGAGGCCTGCGAAAATGGGCGTCGCAGTGCCGCTGCCAGCACCTCCTGCCTTGTGTTTGGCGCTGCTGATGGAGATGTCTGCTCCTGCGTCTGCGTCTGCTGCTGCTGCTTTTGGCGAGTCTGGTGGGGAGCATGATGGGCTGATGGTGATGTGGCGAAGGTCCATGTGAGCCATGTCTAGGCAGAAGACCTTGTCCAAACCTCCGCCTGGCATTTTCCTGCAAGCGAAACAACGGCAGCATGGCAGCGACATCAAACTTGGATTGAATCACGAGCATTGGACATGCCGATCAGCAACCATCAGCGAACACCAGCCGACACGATGGGAGGTTGCCAGACAGCGTCCAGCGTCCCTGAGATACGACACTGTGATAGAGATGCACGTTGCCATGGAAAACAGGAACGCAGTATGGCATCTGATGCAACATTTGCCAGATCAGATACAGCAAACGGCAAGATCAGATTTAGCACATGGCATCACATGCAACAGAGTGAGCAAAATGAGCGATCAGTTCCTCACCTTGGCTTTTGAGCCAGGTCCATCACAAAAGTAAACAAGATTTGAAGACGCCTGTTGCCGAGAGAGCAGGAATGCAATTTTGTATCTGGAACCCACCATGCCGAGGTCAGATCTAGCACATGGCATAACACACAACATAACATGCACAAGGTTCTCACCTTGGCTTCTGAGCCAGGTCCACCAGCAAGTTAATGGTGGCAAACGGGCCATCACAGAACATCAGCATACAATGGGGAGGTTGCCACAAACCGTCCAGCAATCCAAAAAATAACAAACATCAAGCGCCTGTTGCCGAGAAAGCAGCAATGCAGTATTGACTATCTGGTACCCACCATGCCGAGGTCAGATCTAGCACACGCATAACACGCAACAGAACATGCACAAAGTGCCCACCTTGGCTTCTGAGCCAGGTCCACCAGCAGGTCAATGGTAGCAAGTAATGGCCATCAGTGAACACCAGCATACGATGGGAAGGTTGCCAAACAGCATCCAGCAACCCAAACGATAGCACTGTAAAAGGTTGCCTGTTGCCTTGCAAAGCAGGAATGCAGTAATACATCTGATGCCCACCATGCCAGATCAGACCTAGCACACAGCAGGATCAAGTCTAGCACATGGCATAACACCTTTCTCACCTTGGCTTCTGAGCCAGGTCCACCAGCAAGTCAATGGTTGCAAACTCCCCCGTGTTGGGTGCAGCGGTGTCGTGGCGGTTGGCTGCCAGCGACACTGTCGCGCGCTCCATGCGGTCACGCAACGCCTGGCAGCAGCAGAAGCAGCAGCAGCAAGCAAAGGCAGCAGCAGCAGGATGCTCAGTTGGCTGCCCAGAAATGACGCTGCGGCACGCTCCATGCGGTCACGCAGCGCCTGGCAGCAGCAGGCAGCAGGCAGCAGCAGCAGCAGGATCTCAGTCGTGTCCCCAAAGACACTGCGGCGCGCTCCATGCGGTCAGGCAGTGCCTGGCAGCAGCAGCAGCAGCAGGATCTCAGTCGTGTCCCCAATATGTCCCCACGATAAAAAGTTGTTGTTACTGAACTGTCGCCTGCTCCGGCTGTAGGTTGTCCAGCGCCTGCTGCGGTTGTGACTCTCAAATCAAAGCCAGCTATACAACTGAGCTGCATCTGGTCAAATTGTGTTACAACGTCACATTGCCTCACCTGCTTCAGTTGCAGGTCGTCCAACGCCTACTCCCCGCACGCTACAGAACTAAGATGCGTCTTGTCTGAATTGTGTTGTAACATGTGTTATAACGTCACAGTGCCTCACCTGCTCCAGCTGCAGGTCGTCCAGCGCCTGCTGCAGGAAGGGCGGCAGCTCTGCAGTGTACCAGGGGTGTTCCTTGATGCCCTGCAGCAGCAGCAGCAGCAGCAGCAGACAGCAGCAGCAGACAGCAGCAGCAAAGCAAGAAGAGTTCATGGTGACTGGCAAACTACACACCCCACTGCCTGCATTGTGATGGTCTACGAAGAACATCTTGTCAGGCAAGCGCCTGCACTCCGGCCTGTTCACACACCACTGGTAGCAAGCTGCAGGTGAGCTAGGGTTTGCGGCTTGTGTGGGACCACACAAGCCCTAGCTCACCTGCCGCGTGTTGTGTCTGGATGTTTCTGCAATCAAGATATGTGATCTTGTCCCGCAGGTCGCTGCCGGCAAGGCTCATAATAACAACCCAGTCGAAGAACACAACCCCAACAACCTAGCCCACCTGCAGCGTGATGCGCTTCAACTCGATTACCTTGACATTCTTGTCCAGCAAGCCCCTGCACTCCGGGCTCTCTGCACACCAGCACCAAACCCCAAGGCCCTATCCCACCTTCAGCTGAATGCACTTGAACTCGTCTGACAACTGAGATTTTTGTCCGGCAGGTCCCTGCACCCCCAGCTGCCAATACACCAGCACCAAACCCCAAGCCTGAAAACACACAAACCGCAAACCCCAAACCCTATCTCACCGGCAGTGTGATGCGCTTAAACTTGTCCACAATGAAGATCTTGTCCAGCAGGTCCCTGCACTCCGGGCTGCCTACACACCAGCACCAGACTTCAAACCCGCCCGAACACACAAGCCCCAAGACCCTAGCCCACCTGCAGCGTTATGCGCTTGAATTTGTCTGCCATAAAGACAAGTGATAACCTTGTCCTGCAGGTCACTGCAGGCAGCACTGTCAATGCAGCAGTCATACAACACAACCGCAAACGCTGACCAATCTGCAGCGTGATGCGCTTGAACTCGTCTGCGATGACAATCATGTCAGGCAAGCCCCTGCACTCCACGCTGCGTACACAGCAGCAACAAACCCCAAGACTTAACATTCCACCCCTGAGACCCTAGCCCACCTGCAGCGTGATGCATTTGACCCCTGTCTGCGATGAAGACTTGCAATCTTGTCCTGCAGGTCGCTGCAGACAGTGCCTAACCCTAACCAGTGGTACAACACAACCTCGAACCCTGTCCCAACCTGCAGTGTGATGCGCTTGAACTCGTCCGCAATGAAGATCTTGTCCATCAGGTCCCTGCACTCCGGGCTGAGGCTGGTCGCGTTGGCCTTCAAAAACTCAAACACCACAAGGGCATTCCAAACCCCAGACCCTAGCCCACCTGCAGCGTGATGCACTACTCGTCTGCAATGAAGATCTTGTCGAGCAGATCCCTGCACTCCGGGCTCTCTGCACACACAACCCCAAGCCTAAACACACCAAACCCCAAAATTTGACCAACCTGCAGCGTGATGCGCTTGAACTCGTCTGCAATGAAGATCTTGTCGAGCAGGTCCCTGCACTCCGGGCTGAGGCTGGTTGCGTTGGCCTTCACAAACTCATCACTGTCGATCTCAAGAATCCCAAGACCCTAGCCCACCTGCAGTGTTATGCGCTTGAACTCGATCACGTTGAAATTCTTGTCCAGCAAGCCCCTGCACTCTGTGCTTCCTAGAGACCAGCAAAAACCCCAAGCCTAAATACACGACCCGCAGATTCTGACCAACCTGCAGCGTGATGCGCTTGAACTCGTCTGCAATGAAGATCTTGTCGAGCAGGTCCCTGCACTCCAAACTGTCTACACACCAGCACCAAACTCCAAGGTTATGCACATAAACCCCAAACCTTAACAAACCTGCAGCGTGATGCGCTTGAACTCGTCGCAATGAAAAGCTTGTCCGGTGGGTCTCTGCATGGCTGACTTCTAAACCAGTCGTAGATTGCAACTGCAAACCATAATCACATAAACAGAACAGGATACTACCAACCTGCAGCGTGATGCGCTTGAACTCGTCTGCAATGAAGATCTTGTCGAGCAGGTCCCTGCACTCCAAACTGTCTACACACCAGCACCAAACTCCAAGGTTATGCACATAAACCCCAAACCTTAACAAACCTGCAGCGTGATGCGCTTGAACTCGTCTCAATGAAAAGCTTGTCCGGTGGGTCTCTGCATGGCTGACTTCTAAACCAGTCGTAGATTGCAACTGCAAACCATAATCACATAAACAGAACAGGATACTACCAACCTGCAGCGTGATGCGCTTGAACTCGTCTGCAATGAAGATCTTGTCGAGCAGGTCCCTGCACTCCAAACTGTCTACACACCAGCACCAAACTCCAAGGTTATGCACATAAACCCCAAACCTTATTATTATTTATAAACCCCAAACCTTAACAAACCTGCAGCGTGATGCGCTTGAACTCGTCGCAATGAAAAGCTTGTCCGGTGGGTCTCTGCATGGCTGACTTCTAAACCAGTCGTAGATTGCAACTGCAAACCATAATCACATAAACAAAACAGGATACTACCAGCCTGCAGCGTGATGCGCTTGAACTCGTCTGCAATGAAGATCTTGTCCAGCAGGTCCCTGCACTCCAAACTGTCTACACAGCAGCACCAACTTTCAGAACCAAACACACAGAACCGCAAACCCTAACCAACCTGCAGCGTGATGCACTTGATTCGTCTTGTCTGAGATGAAAACAAGTGCCCCTAGCCCGCAAACTGCTGTGCAGGCAGGACCGCTAACAAGCCAGTAGTAAATCGCAACTGCAAACCCAAGTTAGGTTGTAGGGTATAACCAACCTGCAGCGTGATGCGCTTGAACTCGTCAGCGACAAAGATCTTGTCCAGCAGGTCCCTGCACTCCGGGCTGAGGCTGGTTGCGTTGGCCTTCACAAACTCGTCGCTGTCGACCCAGTTCTGCTCCTTCATGGCGGCAATGCGCGCCTGCATCGTCATGCCCTCGTTGCGGAACGCATTGGGAGTCAGCCTGGAGCGCAATAGCAGCAGCGGCAGCAGCAGCAGCACTGGGGTGGTTGTAGAGTTGATGAATGGCTGAGTAGTCTTGCTATGTGAGCCTGCATCGTCATGCCCTCGTTGCGGAATGCGTTCGGGGTCAGCCTGTCACATTATGGCAGTGGCGGCAGCAGCAACAGGTGTCAGCGGGTTTGGCTTTGTTTGACTGCGGTCATGCGTGCCTGCGTTGTTTTAAGCTGACTTCAGCACGCCGTTTGAGGTTAGCCTGCAGTGAGGTGGCAGCAAGCGGTTCAATGTAGTTCTGCTCCTTCATGGCAGCGATGCGTGCCTGCATCGTCATGCCCTCATTGCGGAACGCGTTGGGAGTCAGCCTGCAGCAGAAGGGGCGTCAGCAACAGGTGTCAGCAGGTTTAGCTTCCTAACCGCGCTGATGTGACAAACTTCGTCATGCACTGTGCTTTGAAAATCTCGCTTGTGGTTAGCCTGCAGTGCGGGGGCAGCAGGGGTTTTAAGCCGTTTCTGCTCCTTCATGGCAGCAATGCGCGCCTGCATCGTCATGCCCTCGTTGCGGAACGCATTGGGAGTCAGCCTGGAGCGCAATAGCAGCAGCGGCAGCAGCAGCAGCACTGGGGTGGTTGTAGAGTTGATGAATGGCTGAGTAGTCTTGCTATGTGAGCCTGCATCGTCATGCCCTCGTTGCGGAATGCGTTCGGGGTCAGCCTGTCACATTATGGCAGTGGCGGCAGCAGCAACAGGTGTCAGCGGGTTTGGCTTTGTTTGACTGCGGTCATGCGTGCCTGCGTTGTTTTAAGCTGACTTCAGCACGCCGTTTGAGGTTAGCCTGCAGTGAGGTGGCAGCAAGCGGTTCAATGTAGTTCTGCTCCTTCATGGCAGCGATGCGTGCCTGCATCGTCATGCCCTCATTGCGGAACGGGTTGGGAGTCAGCCTGCAGCAGAAGGGGCGTCAGCAACAGGTGTCAGCAGGTTTAGCTTCCTAACCGCGCTGATGTGACAAACTTCGTCATGCACTGTGCTTTGAAAATCTCGCTTGTGGTTAGCCTGCAGTGCGGGGGCAGCAGGGGTTTTAAGCCGTTTCTGCTCCTTCATGGCAGCAATGCGCGCCTGCATCGTCATGCCCTCGTTGCGGAACGCATTGGGAGTCAGCCTGTCACATAATGGCCGCAGCAGCAGCAGCAACAGGTGTCAGCGGGTTTGGCATCTTGACCGGGGTCATGAGCCGCAGCATCGTCATGCACTGTTTCTCAACACTGTTTCTCAACACTGTTCCTCAACAGGAACTTGTGATCAGCCTGCAGTGCTGTGGCAGCAGGTTTTATCAGTCAGTTCTGCTTCTTCAAGGCGGCAATGCGCGCCTGCATCGTCATGCCCTCGTTGCGGAACGCGTTGGGCCCCAACTGAGTCAGCCTGCAGCGCAGCAGCAGAAGCAGCAGAGGAGGTGGTTGTACAGTTGGTTTGTAGCTGAGTGACGTTGCAATGCGCGCCTGCATCGTCATGCCCTCGTTGCGGAACGCGTTCGGAGTCAGCCTGCAGCGCAGCAGCAGCAGCAGCACCACAGGTGGTTGTACAGTAGGATTTTAGCTGAGTGATGTTGCTATGCGTGCCTGCATCATCTCTGCCCTCTTTGTGGAACACGTCGGGAGTCAGCCTGCAGCGCAACGGCAATCAGTCGACAACTCAATTACACCATTATTACAGCAAGAGACGGCACCGTAGAGGAGGAGCCTGCAGTGCAACGGCAGAAGCAGCATATTTGGCAAGTTCTGCTCTTTTCATGGCGGTGAACTACACCTCAAACAGCAACCTGCTCATATCTGTTGTAAACGTCAGAATGCATTGCAGCAGCTTAACAATGTCGCATAATATACGTTATAACGCTCTCACCAGAAGGGCGTGTGCGCTCCAAAGAAGAGGTGGCACAGCACGATGCCCAGCGCCCACACGTCAGCCTCCACAGCATCGTACGTGTTGGTGGGGTAGAAGGCCGACTGCAGCACCTGCAGGGCACCAGCAGCAGAGCAGACGAGCGTGACTGTCACAAACAGCATAAACACGCGTGCTTGGTGCGCCAGTCATGATATAACAGCGTCATACATGTTGGTGGGGTAGAACGCCGACCGCAGCACCTGCAGGCAGCACCAGCAGCAGCGCACAGAGCAGGAGGGTTCATCACTATGATAGGCGACACCATGTGGTGTGCGCAGGGGTAGAAGGCAGACTGCAGCACCTGCAGGCACCAGCAGCAGAGCAGACGAACGTGGCTGTCACAAAACACCATAACCACATGTGCCTGGTGCGCCAGTCATGACATAACAGCATCATACGTGTTGGTCGGGTAGAAGGCAGACTGCAGCACCTGCAGGGCACAAAGCAAGCAGCAACAAGCACAGAGCAGGAGGTTTCATCACTATCACAGTATCGGACAGGCGACACCATGTGGTGAGCGCAAGATTTGAGCATAACAGGTACCCAGCAATAGCATTGCTGGCAACATCACTGATGGCATGGCATGTCTAGCCTAGCAAGCTGCATGCAGATATGTGGTGTTGCCTGGGGTTTGTTACCTGTGCGTGGGCTCATGTAGGCTGGTGTTCCTGCAAAAGTCTTGATGCGATGGGCCAGGAGGTCATGACCAGCCGCTGCTCAAGCCCTTCCAAAGACCACACCACAATATGAAACAACTCCACAACACATGCGCCGCACCTGTGGGCTCCTGTAAGCTGGTGTTCCTGGTCCTGTAGCGCTCCAAAAAGTCCGACCAGCCGCTGCTCACACCCTTCCAAAGACCACACCACAACACTATCTTAAGAAAGAGATTTCACAAGACATGCACCGCACCCGTGGGCTCATGTAGGCTGGTGTTCCTGCAAAGGTCCGGAAGCGTCGCAAAAAGCCCTGACCAGCCGTTGCTCATGCACTACCAAAGACCACACCACAATATGAGTCCCCACAAGACATGCGCCGCACCTGTGGGCTCATGTAGGCTGCTGTCCCTGCAAAGGTGCCGATGCGCGCCAGCAGGTCCGACCAGCCGCTGCTCATGCACTACCAAAGACCACACCACAATCTGCAATCTCACAAGAGATGCGCCCACCTGTGGGCTCATGTGAGCCAGTGTTCCTGCAAAGGTCTTGAAGCGTGCCAAAAGCCCTGGCCAGCTGCTGCTCACACCCTTTCAAAGACCACACCACAACAATAAATCCCACAAGAAATGTGCCCACCTGTGGGCTCATGCAGGCTGGTGTCCCTGCAAATGTCTGGAACAACTGCAGCATATACTTTGGCACTGCAACAGGAGGCCATATCATGCAGCACAACAGCACACCTATATTGCGCCTCACCTGTGGGCTCATGTAGGCTGGTGTTCCTGCAAAGGTCCTGAAGCGCCCCAGCCGCTGCTCATGCAAATCCAAGCACCACAACCCAATATGGAATGTTGGGTGTACAAAGCATCCCACAAGCCATGCGCCGCACCTGTGGGCTCATGTACGCTGGTGTTCCTGCAAAGGTTCTAAAGCGCCCCAGTCGCTGCTCATGCAAATTTGAAGACCACACCGCAATATTCATCCCTACAACACCAATGTGCCCCTACCTGTGGGCTCATGTAGGCTGGTGTTCCTGCAAAGGTCCTGAAGCGCCCCAGCCGCTGCTCACGCCCTTCCAAAGACCACACCACAATTCGTAACATTTCCACGAGCCATGCGCCGCACCTGTGGGCTCATGTAGGCCGGTGTTCCTGCAAAGGTCCTGAAGCGCCCCAGCCGCTGCTCAGGCACCTCTTTTGTCTCCCACTTGCGCGCACAGCCAAAGTCACACAGCTTCACCCTGCAGCATGAGGTGCAGCGGCAGCAGCGCAGCATGTGTCAGTCAGCCGCACAATGACATGTACATGCGGCAAACGTTGGCAAAGGTGTTTTGCCATCAGCCAAGACAAGCATGGAGGAAGGGCTCGCCTAACAAGCACTGCCTTTTCAGGCCTGGCCAAACACGGTCAAACCAAACCTGCAGAATTGCCCGTGTCAGCTAACAGCACGATGCCAAGTACGTATGCCACATGGAGATCAAGGTGTCTGCCAACACCAAGTCAGTGCGGTCAAAATGCTTGCTACATGAGCAGTGCCTTCTCATACATAAGCAATGAGGCCTGATCATTTATGGTCAATCCAGTCAAACCTGGTCAAACTTGGTCGATTTATACCACAGCAGTACCGCCCCACAACATGGGCGTGTCTGTGACAGCCAAAGACTGTCAGTGTTTGAGTGCTGACAGTTGCGGAGTGCCCTACAGCAGCTGGTCAAACAAGTCAAACAAAGTCAAACCTGGTCAAACACAGTCAACGTACATGAATGTGCCGCATCTTATAGGCTGGTCTGTGCTGAGCAGGTATTTGGTCGGTGTTTGAGTGCTGCGAGCCGGATTGACGTTTAACCATTGGTCAAACAAGTCAAACAAAGTCAAACGTGGTCAAACATAGTCGAATAGTCAACGAAAACGCCCCTGCCGCACCTCATGGGCATGTCTGTGCTGAGCAGGAAGTTGGTCAGTGTTTGAGTGCTGGCAGTTGGACTGACGCTCAACAACTGGTCAAACTTAGTCAACAGTCATGCCTGTGCCGCACCTCATTGGCTCGTCTGTGCTGAGCAGGAAGTTTGCGAGCTTGAGGTCCCTGTGCGCGATGTGGCAGCGGTGGCAGTAGCCTAGCCCCTCCACAATCTGCCGGAAAAAGTACCTGCAGCAGCACCACAAGCATTCAATTAATTCACGACATGTTTTTCTAGCAAGAGGTGGCAGCCATAGAGGAGGATCCTCAAACCACCTGTAGTACCTGCAGCAGCAGCACGACACAATAGTACAACATCAAGATCAGGTGCTGGTGGTTGCTGTGTGCAGCGGTTGCACAGCAGCAGCGTAGACCTTCCACAATCTGGCAGAACAAGTACCTGCAGCAGCAGCAGCAGCACATAGCAGAACAACACCAGTCCAACATCAAATTACACTGATAGTTGTTGATTGTTATGTGCAGCGGTGGCAGTAGCCCAGCCCCTCCACAATCTGGCGGAACAAGTACCTGCAGCAGCACCACAGGCATACAATCAATCAATGACATGCTTTTTAGCAAGAGGCGGCAGCCATAGAGGAGGTCCATTTAGAAACCACCAGCAGTACCTGCAGCAGCAGCAGCATGACACAGTATTGCTGTCAGTACAGCTTTGTGCAGCCAAACCGCACCAGTAGACGCAGGACAACATTACACGAAACTGTTGGCTTGCAGTGATCAATCAATGCAGCATCAATGCCCCTACCTGGCCACTGTCTCGTCCAGCTTGTAATTTGTTCTTCAATCAACTGTTGGGCTCGCAATAATCAATCAATTGCAATGCATGCAGCAGTGTGCCCCTTACCTTGCGACTGTCTCATCCAGCTTGCACTTTGTACTTCAAGAAACTGTTGTCGGGCTCACAGAATCCATCACTGCAGCAGCAATGCCCCCACCGCGCGACTGTCTTGTCCAGCTTGTACCGTACAGGGGTGCTGACAAACTTTGTTCATCATGAAATTGTTGGGCTCGCAGAGTTCAAGTAATGCAGCAGCAATGCTCCTACCTTGCGACTGTCTCGTCCAGCTTGTACTTGTTGACGTAGCTGTGCAGGTCCCCACCAGCCTCGTAGCTCATCACAATGCCCAGGTGCTTGCGCGTCAGGATCACCTGCAGGGGCAATGCCAATGCACAGCGGTGCTAATACAGTCAGACAGATAGAGTCAGACAGATACAGTCGGTGAGATACAGTCAGGTGGGTGGCCTGGTACTGCTTTCGAGGCTTGCCCTCAGTGATTGCAGTTGTGCTTGCGCGTCAGGATCACCTGCAGGGACAGCACAAATGCACAGGGGTACCGACACATGCAGATGACAGCCTCGTAGCTCATCACAATGCCCAGGTGCTTGCACGTCAGCATCACCTGAGACAGGGACAGCACGAATGCACAGCAGCGCTGATACAATCAGATAGATACAGAGAGACAGAGGGTCATGTACTGCGTTCGACGCTTGTACTCAGTCACTGCAGTTGTGCTTGCGTGTCAGGATCACCTGCAGGGACAGCGCAAATGCACAGCAGCGCTGATACAGTCAGATAGATACAGTTGGGTAGAGGGTCATGTACTGCATTCAACGGTTGTACTCAGTGACTGCAGTTGTCGAAGAGTGGATTTACACAGAGTTGTGTTTGCGCGCCAGGATCACCTGCAGGGACAACGTGAATGCACAGGGATGCCAACACATGCAGATGACCAACCCCGCACTGCCTCAACACCTGTTACATCTCCGTGAAAACGCGCATTCATGCACACAGGCACTGATGCAGTCAGATAGAACGTCCTGTGTTGCAATTCACGCTTGTGCTCAGTGACTGCAGTTGTGCTTGGACATGCTGCTGTTGCTGCCACCACTGCCGCTGCGGCCGCAGCTGCAGCTTTTGTTCCCCAGGTGTTTTGTTCCCCAGGTGTTTTGTTCCCCAGGTGTTTTGTTCCCCAGGTGTTTTGTTCCCCAGGTGTTTTGTTCCCCAGGTGTTTTGTGAGCTCAAGGGTATGTTGCCGCAGCTGAGTGCTGTGTGCCGCTGCTGCTGCCTCTGCTGCTGCCGTCGCTGCTGCTGCTGCTGCAGCTGCTGCTGTTGTCACATCACATGCTCTCACCTGCTTCAGCTCCACTATGTTGACGTGGCTGAGTGCAGTGTGCTGCCGCTGCTGCTGCCACTGCTACCGCCGCTGCTGCAGCTGCTGCTGTTGTTACATCACATGCTCTCACCTGCTTCAGCTCCACTATGTTGAACTGGCTGAGTGCTGTGTGCTGCTGCCGCCGGTGCTGCAGCTGCTGCAACTGCTGCTGTTCTTACGTTGGTTGCTCTCACCTGCTTCAGCTCCACTATGTTGACGTGGCTGAGTCGCGCCTGCAGCTGGATCTCACGCCGCACCTTCTCAGGACCAAGCCCCAGGTCAGGGCCTCTGCAACAAAGCAGCAGCAGCAGCATTTGAACAACATGTCATGCTTGTGCTGGGGTTAGGCACATGCTGCACCTTCTCAGGACCCAGCCCCAGGTCACGGCTACTGCAGCCAGCAGCAGCAGCAGCAGCATTTGAACGACATGTCCCGGTTATGCTGTGTGGGGTTTTGGCACACATAATGCACCTTCTCAGGACCCAGCCCCAGGTCAGGGCCACTGCAGGCAGCGGAAGCAGCAGCGAGCAGTGTTGGCTTTCAAATATAAAAGCGAAAGCTGTGAGAGTAGCAGCAATCCAGCAACTGGGTGAGTGTTTAAGGCGCATATGCTGTTTGATTGTATTGCTTGTGGGTTCACTGCTGACGCCGTGTTTGGTTTCACATGGTCTATCCCTGAGGCACGCCTACTGCAACGGGGTGAGTTCAGCAGCCAGAGTTGCATTCACACGATGCCGCTGGGAGGCAATGCTGCTGGTATTGCACGCCAACTGCAACATTAATGGTGTTGCACGCCAACTGCAACATTAATGAAACCAGGTAGGGGGCGTGGAGCCCAAGGGTTGCCGACCCTTGGTCACACACGTCCTCTTGAGCCTTGAGAAACCCAGGCGCTGCAGAGCGCTTGGGGAGTCACTCACTCACTCACTCACATTAATGAAATCGTTCTAACCACACATCAGTGTAATCAGCTGCGTCAAATGCTGCTGCAAGCATACTGTTGAGCTGACCACCCACGCTAAGTCGCACGAGCCTGCTGCAATTGATGTGGTGTTGCAGGACACCTCTTGCGCACACAAAGTCAGACATACTGTGTACACGCTGTGTGTATGCTATTTGTGGAGTTGCTGTGACGGGAGCGAGTTAAATACATTCATCAGCGCTACCTGCTGCTGCTGCTGCTGCTGGCTACCTGCTACTACTACTGTTGCTACTGCTACTGCCACATGACTGTCTTGAGCCTGGGCCTATACACGACGCATGGCGATAGGTATTCTTGTCTGGAAGCTCTATTGTGCTGCTGCACCCACCGTGGCACCAGCTTGATGGCTACTTTTGCGCTAGAAGCCTTGCAGGTGGCAAGGTACACCATGCCCTCTACGCCTTCGCCGATGCATTTGTCCAGCGAGTAAAGCGTTTCTAGGTCCGCGTCTAGTTTGAGCAGCGACTGAGCGCAGCCCATGCTGGCTAGCAGGCCTCAGGCCTCTGTGCAGAACTGCAGGAGCACGGCGAGTGCTGTAGTTATAGCATCTAACGGTGCTTGAAAGCTTCCAAGTACCAACAGCGAAGTTAATGCGGCATTGCGATTACGTGATTGTTCTTGATCTGCGAAAGCTTACAAGGCAGGAGCAGTGCCACTGCATGGCAGGATACGCTGGCATCCACTGCACTGCTTAACGTGATGTGTGTCGCTTGGTTCTTGGACGCAGTACCGCGCACGGGATGTACGGCGGGACCATCACATGGGTGGTCTGACAATGACAACCCTGATGGAGACCCAACTCGACATTTTCAACGATTCAGTCGTATCCATACGCATTTTACGCTCTATTTAGGTCGAGGTGCGTGAATGTGAGGATGCACGGCTTGAGATTGGTCCAGGGCCGAAGATGGATGTTGGCTATGTTGGGTATCTGACTGACCACAGACCCTCAGGGCACCGCCTGCGAGCCATGCAACCAATGTCTGAGCAGATACATGTACGACAACACTAACTAGTAAAATTTGGTTATCTACCTGCCACCTGATTACTCGGTCCTTTTTTGGGCTGCAGTACTGTGTTCTCTTTCAGCTGCTGCAGCTGTCTAGAATGTGATGTAAACTGGAGGACTGTTGAATGTTTCAAACTCGACACTGTGTCGACAATTGACATTAGTTTTGACCAGCAGCAGAGTGTACAGCAAGAGGTCGTTGACAGCAGCAAGCTGCCAAGAGGGTGGGATCGTCCACGGAGTGTGATGGGCCGATTTTTGCTGATGGAGTGTGAAAACACAAAAGTTTCTTGTTGGTCCGACAGTTGCATCAGTCCGCGCTGCTGAGCAGCGGCTGCTGTCGTGTAAGGGGTGGAAGGCAGGCACACCTGTCATAACAAGCCTGGTCAGCAGCTGCTGCTCACCATACTATATCACAGCACCTAGCCCCATCGATCAGCGAACGAAACTCAACTTTGTTTTGGTTTCAGTCCCGCACAACCCACGCTCTGATCTGTCCATTGTTGGCCAACTGTTGAGGATGCTGTCCACAGCACGCCCTCTCTCGCGGCCTGCGGGCAGACGCAATGCCTCACAGGCTGCAGACGTCTTTGGAAGGCCAATGCGCGTTGCATGCCGCATCGCCGCGCCCAACAAGCCCCTTACCACTGATGAGCGTGAGGAGCTGTCCCGTCTCGAGGGCTCAGACGCCTTCGCAGAGCTTGTGCAGCTGAACGAGAAGAAACAGAGCGTGAACCGTCCACAGAAGGTGTTTACCAGCCCCCTGCGTGCGCTGGCTGGGAGTAGGAGCCTGTAGTAGTGCCCGAGAAGCAGCTGCAGCCGTTTTTTGGTGATCTGGCACGAAAGCAGCTGCTCCATGTATCCGCAGCCCAGCTACGTTTGCTTATATTTATCTAAGCGTTTACTGTATGCTGCGCGGATGTGCAGGCCGAGGATCTGAAGTTCCGACAGACGCCCACGTTTGCAGACTGCTTCCCTGGCAGCACCAAGGAGTACAAGACAGTAACCTTCAACGGCGAGAGCATCCAGGTATTTGAACGCTGGAATATCATTGCGATGGACTCGTTGTCGTAGCTGTTGGTGGCAGCTGTTTTCTTGGACTGCTGCCAGCACAGCAGCTGTTGCCCAAGTTGGTTGGCACCACACATGTACAGCAGTGCACATGTGGCACCAGCCACGGCAGCAACCTCGAGCCTGGATGCATAATGGCTACAACTGACGTCAGGGTGCCTTGCAGCAGCACAGTGGTGTTGTGGCTGCAGATCTGTTTGCTGCAGATACCCACTGCTGCTGCCACGCCAGCTCACATGCCCATTCTGGCTCAGTGTGACTTTTGTGCCTCACTCATCCCTATCATGCATCGCTTGTCTGCCAACACTGCCGCTGTTGTCGCTGCTGCTGCTGCTGCTGTTGGTTTTCACATCCATGTATTGCGTGTGCAGGTCCCCTTCCGCCGTGTGCACCTGACCAATGACACCCACTTCGACCTGTACGACACCAGCGGCCCCCAGGTGATTGTTTTGTTTGTTTACATTTGATTGCAAGTCTTACACCATGCACTAAACCGGAGCCATCCATCAGCAAGCAAGTGTCTGGCAGCGATGTGCAACGCATGATCCTGTGCAGCATCTCCTGTTGCAAGCGCACCATCTGCAGCTGCACCTCCTGTTTCCATTGTGCTTCTGCTGTCCAACAATCACATCTATAAAATCTGTTACTTTCCTGCCATAACATGTTATATAACATGTGAAGGGCATCAACCCCCGCGAGGGCCTCCCCAAGCTGCGTGCCCAGTGGGTGGCGTCACGTGACGCAGCAGGTGACAGCTGCCAGACACAGATGTACTACGCGCGCCAGGGCGTTATAACACCTGAGATGGCGTTTGTGGCGGCTAGGGAGAACATGGAACCTGAGTTTGTGAGGAGCGAGGTGAGTTGAGTTGAGTACAGTGAGCAGTGAGTCGAGAGTTGGATTGAGCTGCGATTGAGGCGGTGACTGAGGGGGCAGGTGGCAGCAACATGTGTTAGCTGAGCAGCAAGGCGCGTTGGCAGTGGCGATGGGGCTACCTAACATCAGTATCATCATCTAAACACAGAGCTGGATGGGGCAAATGCCAGGAAACAAAAGATACAAAGCAAAGTGAGCATTGCGTCAACAGGCCCTGGGATCCTCTTGGCGCAATGCGCACTCTGCTACCTTTGCTGTCCATGGCTAGCTGGTTCTACTTGTGTACCTCAACATCAATCACTTAGTTGTTCATGTGTCTGCACATATATACTTGCCACGCGGCAGATCATGAGAGCTGTTTGGTGCTGTTGTTCTCCTTCTGCTGCCCTCTGCCCTGTGCTTTCCGCACCCCACCCTTGCTGCCAGGTTGCGCGTGGCCGCGCTATCATTCCCGCCAACAAGCGTCACTTGGAGTTGGAGCCAACCATCGTGGGTAAGTATTTACGTCTACGCAACACACTTCCCGGAGGTGTGCTGCTGTTGCCGGGTGCAGGTCGGACTGCCTCGATGGGACGGGTGCAGTGACAGCACACTGCAGCAACCAGCCGCAGTGGCCGACTTTTGCAGGCATTTCCTCAGCCCAACTGCAGTCGTCCAGCAGCACTGTATAGTTGTGCAAATGTAACAATTTGACACTGTTGTTACATGACAATGTTACTAACACTCCCTCCGGGGCCGGCACTAGGGGTGCCCAAGTCAGTCTTGGGTCAGGTGTGAGCGCAGAGGCGGTACAGGAGGCGGGACACACCCCAGATTCGAATTTCAAAGTCACCATGTGATTTGAAATTCAAATCTGGGGTGTGTGCCAACTTCTGCTGCCCCTCTTGTGTCTCAACCATCGCCTGACCCAGCCTGCTTGGAGCTGAGAGTAAACCCTCTGACTGGATCGCGATAATGCGCGCAGCAGGAAGTGGCCCGTGCCCTCGGTGTGTGTTGCTGCTGCTGCTTGATCCAGGGTGCTCTGCTGCTACTACTTGTCACTTTATGGGAGCACGCAGCGCAGCGCAGCCTGGCAGGAGTCAGATTACAGCAGCCCTGCAGCTCGGCAGCTGGAAGGTGCTGTGGCAATGTAGCACAGAGCAGCACTGCAGCGTCATGCCAGCCCGTGTTTCATCGCATGTGTGTGCAATTTGCAGCTTCTGGGAGTGGCTGATCTGGCTGGCCAAAATGGCCACCATATCATCCAGACACAGGAGTTGCACATCTCACATCGCGCACGTTGATGTTAGGCACAGCTGCGTAGCCAGCGTTGCACATGATGATTTCAGTCCTACAGCTTCTTGCTGTTTTGCATGTGGCAGCACAACAAATGACACCTGAATGCCGTGTGTGTGTGTGTGGATGTGTGTTAGATACACAGGAGACATCTGTGAGTCTGCTCTAATCCACACAGGGCAATCAGGGTCCCTTGACCACACTGAAACCCCTTGCTTGAACCAGCACACAAACACACTGCATCACTCCCTGCTGTGTCAGCCGCACACACAGTGACTTAGGCAGCCTTTCAGCTTGCATACATGGCCAAGACTTTCCTCTCTAGTCACCAATTGCTGGTTTCTATAACAATGCGGCTGAGCCCTTTCGTCCCGTGTGCCTGGTGTCTGTGCGTGTGGTGTGTGCCTGTCTGTTGTGTGTGCGTGCTGTGTGCTGTTGCTGTGCTGCTGCCACTCCCAAAACCTCAAACCCTGATGGGGACAACCGCCTGACCCCAAAGGCCGCAAGTTCTTGACCAAGGTCAACGCCAACATCGGCAACAGTGCAGTCTCCAGCAGCATTGAGGAGGTAAGCAATCACCTCTTCACGTTGGTTTGCTGGCTTTCCTAAACCCAACGCAGAAGATGCAGTGCCAACTGGAGCTGCGCAGATTCCGGCAATCGAAGGGGTTGGTATGGCAACTGCGGTGTCTGTGCAGGATGCTTTGTTTTGTGCTTGATGTAGCGTGAAATCATATGTCAGATCGCAACAGCGCAGTGCCCAGCAGCATTCGGGAAGCGAGGCACAACATATGTTTTGATAGCAGGGTTTGTACCTATGCTAATGTTGTTATCTTGGTTTTTGGGTCTTCAGGCAATACGGCATCCTGCTCTCCTCACACAACATGTTCAGTTTCCCATCCGCAGTGCGGTTGTCATTGCATAGGTAGAACACGCGATACCATGTTTGCAAAGTGTAGACTCTACAATTGAGATTTGCAGCAGTTGGAATAGAGCGAACTTGCAGGTTGATTTTGAGGTTTATGAGGTGATTCATGGTCGCGTGGATGCCATGCTCAATTACAGATGTTTGTCTCATGGTCGCTCAGCACTGCAGGGGTTGAAAAAGCAGCAGTCCAGGACCACCTGCGTAGTAGAACTCATCAGGATCTGCCTGATGACAATTGCTGTGCTGCAGTTGCGTTTGGAGAGCTGCAATCCGCACGACCTGTCCCACTGCACGCTTGCGTCCACATACGAACAATTGCAACCTTGAGATCCATGATCCATGATGTATCAGCTGCTATGGCACCGCAGCAGGCAGTGCAGCCTGCGGCACCATCTTTTGCAGCTGCTGTCATGATGACCTGTCCCTCTGCATGCATGCATCCAGACACAGCATTTGCACCACTGACATGGTAGGAAACACATCTTCTCTCCCAATCCGCAGGAGGTGGAGAAGCTGCAGTGTATCCACCATCTGGGGCGCTGACACCATCATGGACCTGTCTGTAACCACACCTCGACCGCACATAACCATTGCTTGATGTGCCTGTGTTCGCTTGGCTGCCTTGCATTCTGCTTTGCAGCTGGTGCAGCACATGAAGTGCATTATGATGTGACGCGTGTTTGCTGGCTCAGGCTCACCGCTGGCTAAACTAATATTCTCATGGTTGGTCACCACCTGTGCAGGAGGTGGAGAAGCTGCAGTGGAGCACCATCTGGGGCGCAGACACCATCATGGACCTCTCAACAGGCGCCAACATCCATGAGACGCGAGAGTGGATCATGCGGAACAGCCCCGTGCCCGTCGGCACCGTGCCCATTTACCAGGTGTGCGAAATTCAACAAGGGCATGTCATGGTATACTATGCTTGGTTTGATCATTGATGTATGTAGATGGCAACAGCCGCGTGCCCGTTGGCACAGTGCCCATCCACCAGGTATGCAGAATACAAAGAAGTGGGCCATGTTTCTGCATTGTTACTTGGTTCAGTGATTCCTGTGTGTAGCTCATGGCAGCAGCTCGTTGCGGTTGGCACCATGCCCATCTACCAGGTGTGCAAAGTAAAAAGAAGAGCGCCTGTTTCTGCATTTTTACGTGGTTGAGTGATTCCTGTGTGGAGCTCAGGGCAACAGCACCGTGCCGGTTGGCACTGTGCCCATCTACCAGGTGTGCAGCGTGTGCCATGCTGCTGGTTGCTTCTGTTTCTACGCGTGGTTTGTTGGTTGGTGTTTGTGGATCATGCGCCACAGCCCAGTGCCGGTTGGCACCCTGTCCATGTACCAGGTACGCAAAATGAAGCAAGAGCGCACCATTACTGTTCTGCATCTGCGCTTGGTGACAACCGGCTGCCTGAGTGAGTTACTGCCTGCCCATCATCACCACCCGCCACTTTGCCCTACTTTTTCTGTTGCTGCTGCTGCCCCCTGTCCCTACAGGCTCTTGAGAAGGCTGGTGGCATTGTTGAAAACATCACATGGGAGCTCTTCAAGGAGACGCTGCTGGAGCAGGCAGAGCAGGTGAGGCTAAAAACAATTGGTTTTATGGCAGCAACAGTGTGCCTGGCTGACTACCAACTATTGTGCGGAACCCTGGCACCGTTTCCGGCAGAAGCGCAGTATCAAGGACACAAGCTGGGGTTCCGTTCGGTGCATGCAGTCCCAAGTAACCCCATCGTGCTGTCATGCATCCCTTTTGTGGCACAAGTCTTGCAAGAGGAATTTTAAGCCGCTGACGGATGTGTCAACAACTGCAGCAGCCAAGGTCATGTAAGGTGGCCTGGGAAACGTGTATCTGTGAACTCCTAGAACCAACACACCAGTCATGACCTGCACCTGCTGCTGCTGCTGTCGCAGGGTGTGGACTACTGGACCATCCACGCTGGCGTGCTGCTGCGCCACATCCCCCTCACAGCCAACCGCATCACAGGTGGGGGCTGTCACAGGCGGATACTACTGGGTGCAGGCATGTTGTAGTTCGAATTGTATCCCTGCAAGCCAGTGCTGCAGTCCCCACATTGCGGAGTAATGGTGCCCAGGATGTTGGCAAGGGATGGCTTCATGTGCTGGGGCCACATGGGCTTCAATGGTTGCGTGCTGCTGCGCCACATCCCGCTCACAGCCAACGGCATCACAGGTGGGCTTGATTGTCACAGGCAGGCACCAATGCATGCAGGCATGTAGCATCTTGAATTGTCTCCCCACCTGCCAGTCCGCAGGCATTGTGACCCGCGGCGGCATCCTGCTCACAGCCAACCGCACCACAGGTGGGGGCTGTCACCGGCAAGGGCTACCTACGCATCAGAAGCAGGGCTTGCGCCTGCTTGAGCACAGGCAGACATGCTCGCATAGCGCTGTGGCTGCGTGCCCCTGAATCTCGACACCAACCTGCTGACTCGCATACATGCCATGCGCCACACGCGGCGTGGGGGACCGTAAGAAGCGGACATAAAGGCGCAGCTGTTTTCACCTAATTTGCCCAAATGTACGGCACGCTTGCACGAGTGATGTGCCCTGGGAATTCATCACATGACTTGTGGTTTGCCTTCTGCGCTGTGTTCCTGTTTTTTGCAGGCATTGTGAGTCGTGGCGGGTCCATCCCTTCTACTCTGTGCCTGCTGGAGCATTACATTCAACATGTCAATTGCATCGATTTGCTCATACAAGTTTGCGCATCAGCTGAACACAAAACACCGAAGGTGGAGCGAGACCCGCATGCTGGTGCTCACAACACTGCAGATGATGCCTTGTGAACAGCAGGGGCAACCGCCCACCACACGATGCCAACTTGCGCCCTTCTCCACCTGACAGCGTGGAGTTGGCTGCCAATCAGCACTGTGTAGTGGGCGTGCGGTGATATCATTTGACAACAACAAAGTTGATGTTGTGTGTACATACGATCCACGTCAATCTGTGCTTACACGAGCATTGCACCAACACATCGTGTGCATCGCTGTCCTCTTACACGGTTGCCAACTTTACCATATGTGTCTGCAGGCATTGTGAGCCGCGGTGGCTCCATCCATGCCAAGCTGTGCTTGATGGAGCATGGCACTAAAAGATCAACTGCATTGCTGTACTCTTTACACGTTCGCGTATTGTCCTATACGTACCCACAGGCATTGTGAGCCGCGGTGGCTCCATCCATGCCAAGCTGTGCCTGATGGAGCTTTGCACCAACACATCACGCGTACTGCTGTTTTCGTACAATTTCGCCAACTTTTCCATGTGCACTTGCACCCACCGGCATTGTGAGCCGTTGCGGGTCCATCCACGCCAAGCTCTACCTGATGGAGCATTGCACCAACACGTCACGTGCATTGCTGTCCTCTTACTATCTTGCCGACTTTGCCATGTGCATCCATAATTGCAGGCATTGTGAGCCGCGGCGGGTCCATCCACGCCAAGCTGTTGTTCTGTTACACTCCAAATATGTTGTTGGCATATTTGACATTATGCACCGCTGTTTTCACTGCACCCACAGGCATTGTGAGCCGTGGTGGCTCCATTCACGCCAAGCTGTGCCTGATGGAGCACCGTGAGAACTTTGCGTACGAGCACTGGGAGGAGATCCTCGACATCTGCGCGCGCTACGACATCAGCCTGAGCATCGGAGACGGCCTGAGGCCCGGCTGCATCGCAGGTGGGTTCATGGTCATGACTTGTACCTTGCAATGTCATGTCAAGCGTGTAGGGCGCAGATATCTGCGCGCGCTACGACATCAGCCTCAGCATGGGAGACGGCCTGAGGCCTGGCTGCATCGCAGGTGGGTCATGGGTTGTATTGTGACTTGCAATGTTGTCTCTGGTGTGTTGAGATCAGAAATGTAAGCATGGTAAGACATCTCCCTCAGCATCGGAGACGGCCTGAGGCCCAGCGGCATCGCAGGTGGGTTGTTGCTTTGTTGTTTTTGATATGTTGCCTTGTATCTGGAGTGGTGGACAGCTGTGCGCGCTACAATAACAGCCTCAGCACTGGAGAGGGCCTGAGGCCCGGCTGCATTGCAGGTGGGTTGGCACGGTGTAAAATTTTTGTTGCGTACGAGCACTGGGAGGAGATCCTGGACATCTGCGCGCGCTACAACATTTCTCTGAGCATCGAAGACAGCCTGAGGCCCGGCTGTATCGCAGGTGATGTAATATACACCCAATGCACAACACCTGTTGAGGTTATCACTGCATCGTGACCGGGCAGTGTATGCGGATCATGCGTACATGGCAAGTACATGCATAGAACGGCGCGGCTGCTGTCGTTGCTGACATCACTGCAACTGCTGCATCTGTATCTGCTGCTGCTGCAGACGCCAACGATGCCGCACAGTTTGCTGAGCTGAAGACGCAGGGGGAGCTGACGCGCAGGGCCTGGGAGAAGAACGTGCAGGTGCGGCCCTGGTGTACCAGGGTGTACCATATCATATGTTTTTGTGTGCTGATCTTTTGGTTTGCCAGCATCTGTGGCTGCAGCATAGGCATGCATGCGGTGTTCATGCGGCAGCAAGTACTGAGAGAAACTGTGCAGGTGAGGTTTTGGTGGCAACAAAGTGGTTGTATCTGGTACAAATCGGGCCCAAAAGCGTCAGCTGCAGCAGCAGGGCCTGAGAGAAGAATGTGCGGGCGTGACACTGGTGTAAATCAGCATTCGCCGCACTGGCTGAGAGACACCCGCAAACATGCTGGGATCCTGCAGTTATGCCTGACACTGGCAGCTGCACACTTGGCTGCTGCAGGCCAGCATGGCCATACGAACGCTTGCACGGCGCTCCGCGTGCTGGCTGAGCTGAGCTTGAATGGTGAGGGCGCCCAGCTGCTTGCATGCCTCTATCTCAAAGATTGATGTGTGCATGCAGCTGAACGCCCTTCACCATTCAAGCTCGGCAGTTCAGCCAGCTCGCGCAGGCCCATCTCGGTCTCTGTGTCAGACTTGTGGAAGAGCAGGATGTTGATTATGTTCAGGTTGAGCACCCTGCTGTAGGAGCTCATGTTGACAAATGTGGTTACCCCACAGCACCATCTTCAGCACCACTGCACTTGCCAAGGTCGGAAACCTTGCAGTGTCACCAGCCGTTGTAGTAACTCCTGGCAGTCCATGCCTCAGTCGTCAGCTGGTAAGGCCCCGCGCGAGCTGACCTCACTGCCAAGCTCGGATGGTGAGGGCGTCTAGCTTCTTGCATGCCTCAGGGCATGCGACAAGCTGGATACGTTCATCATTGAAGCTTGGACTTGAAGTCAGCTGGCGCAGGCCCTGCAGTGTGTCAACCACACAGCACCACTCATCTTCAGCACCACTACACTTGTCAACATCAGAGACCAGGTGGTGCCAGCCGCTGATAGACGCAGCTGGCACGTCAAGCACTCAGCTGCCTGCTGTAAGATCACGCCAGACTGATGCATTTGGTTGTACAAGCAGCAGCAGCAGCCAAAAAGCATTCCAAGCGTACTTTTGGTGTTTATAAGTTGTTTAGGTGCCTTGCAGGAACAGCCTGCACACCACAGCGCGAGTGGCAATTGATTGCAGTACACACTGTTGCAGGGCCATGGGGGCCCCTATTCAACTTGCAACACACAAGCCCTGACACGCGTAAAAACACCCTATGATAATATTAAACCATGTATAACTTCATTTGTGTCCCTTGTTTTACACCAGCCTGCTTATTTCTGCTTAAGTCCACATTGCGGCCAGCCCAAATTGCGGCCAGCCCAAATTGCGGCCACCACTAGTAGGCTGACTGTTCTCTGCTAATCGCGTCCCTTGGTGCCAGGCTGCTGGTACTCGCTGCAGGTCTTGAACGAGGGTCCCGGCCACATGCCCCTCAACAAGATCGCCGAGAACATGGAGAAGCAGCAAACTGATAATCCCCTACATCTTGCCCACTGCTGCTGCTGCTGCTACTGGTGCTGATACACACCGCAGGTCATGAACGAAGGCCCCGGCCACGTGCCCCTCAACAAGATCCCCGAAAACATGGAGAAGCAGCTCGACTGGTGCAACGAAGCACCCTTTTACACGCTCGGGCCCCTGGCCACCGACATCGCCCCCGCGTACGACCACATCACCTCAGCCATTGGCGCTGCCACGATCGGCGCCCTGGGCACTGCGCTGCTGTGCTACGTGACGCCTAAGGAGCACTTGGGCCTGCCTGACAGGGACGATGTGAAGCAGGTGCGCGCAGTGTATGAGGCTTTTTGACAGTGACAGAGCCGCAGTCTGCTGTATGGGCACTGCTATCTGGTGTGTCAGTTTGAGCTAGATGGTCTGAGGGTGTCTCGCAACATCTGAGAGGACTACCTGGGCCGCCTGACAGAGCTGACTGATGCAGGGGCGTTGTAAGTTTTGATGTTTTGCTTGGTGTGAGGAGCACCTGGGCCTGCCTGGCAGGGACGATGTGAAGCAGGTGCGGGCCTCTTTTTTCTGTTTGCACTCATACTGTATGGGGCTGGCTTGGCGCTTTTGGTGTGGCATCTATGCTGCTGTGTTGGCACTGCAATCTGATGTGTCAGGTTGTGCTGGGTTGATGCTGCGCTGCCGTGTCACGCACCACCTGAGAGGATCGCCTGGGCTGCCTGACAGGGCAGACTGATGCAGGGGGCGTTGTAAAGTTCATTGGTTTTGCTGAGTGTCCTCATGAGGGGCATTTGGGCCTGCCTGACAGGGATGATGTGAAGCAGGTGCGTGCAGTATATGAGACCTTTGAGTGGTTGGTCGAGGCCTTTGAGCGGTCTGCTGTGGCACCTGGGCCTGCCTGACATGGATGATGGTGCGTGCACTGCGAGGCTTCCGTGGCGCTGCTGGAGCCGCATTCTGCTGATTTCCGCGCATGCTGACGTTGGGTTTGTGAATATGCATGCAGAATCTGCTGATCTGCTCAAGACACGTCCATCCACGTATGTGTTTATTTGCTTATTTGACTGCAGGGTGTGATTGCGTACAGGTTGCCACGCATGCTGCTGGCCTGTTCCAGGTGTTGACAATATCGTGCAGCTGCTGGAATATTGAGCATACTGTACACTGTACTAATTTGCAGGGTGTGATTGCGTACAAGATTGCTGCGCACGCTGCTGACCTGGCGAAGGGCCACCCCGGGGCATCTGACTGGGACAGGGAGCTCAGCAAGGCGCGCTTCGAGTTCAGGTGGTGAGTTCACGCCGGGAAGTTGGGTGGGAACTTGTGACTTCATGGTGGGAAGATGGTGAAGGGAAGCGAGTGCATGATGGGATACAGGCTGCAGCAGACGCTGTTGAATGCATGCATCGCATGCTGCTGCTGCCTGCGCTGACTAGACACGCGTCTTGCGCAATGACAGCAGAACAAACATTTCCTCTCTGCTGCTGCTGCTGGCTGCAGGTACGACCAGTTTGCGCTGTCCCTGGACCCTGTCACTGCACGCTCCTACCACGACGCCACACTGCCTCAGGTGCGGTGGCGCTGCAGCGCATGACCAATCAATACACATAAGCAATGTGGCCAGCAGAGGCATGCCGGCAGTGCTGTACCTACGCGCCATACGTCACCAGAAGCAGCAGAGCATCTTCGGTAGCACCTGTGCAGCTTGCACGCGTTAGGCAGTATCTTAGCTGCATGGCTGCAGCTGCACGCTCCTACCACGACGCCACACTGCCCCAGGTGCGGCGATGTGACAGCAGCGCATAATGAATTTAGATATCAAAGTGTCCAGCACAGCAGCAGCTGCAGTAGCAGCAGTGCTCTCCAGGCATGCAGGCGGGTATGGCGATGCGGCAGCAGCGCATGATTAATCACTATGCATGATTGCACATGCTCGACTCTCCACGATATGTGTTCCCAATACAAAAGAAATACAACGGGGCAAAACACTGACAAGCACGGCGGACACGCTGTGGTTTGTGGTGTCTCTACCTGCTGCCGCTGGTGCACAGGAGCCTGCCAAGACTGCTCACTTTTGCTCCAAGTGCGGGCCCATAAACGTAACATGCAGCGCTAACATGCATGTCCCACGCGCTGTGGTTTATGGTTTGTCTCTGCCTGCTGCTGCTGCTGCCGCTGCTGCCGCTGGCGTGCAGGAGCCTGCCAAGACCGCGCACTTCTGCTCCATGTGCGGCCCCAAGTTCTGCTCCATGAACATCAGCCAGGAGATCCAGGCATATGCAGAGGTGAGATTGGCTGTGGCGCATATCGAACTTGAAATCGTGGACTTATGATGTTGCATCTAACTTGCCATGCTGTGAACATCAGCCAGGAGATCCAGGCCTACGCAGAGGTAAGGCCAAAACCACATGACGACTATATGCTGTACCATCAGTGGTGCACTGTTGATTGAATACTAGCAAACAGACACACAGGTGACGTGCGAGGTTGTCATGGCAGTGTTGCTCCATGAACATCAGCCAGGAGATTTAGGCCTACACAGAGGTGAGCAAGCTGAGAGTACTACTGAGGCTAATTTTCTGAGCCTCTGTTATGCCAGACTGCGTATGTTTCCTAAGTGCCATGAACATCAGCCAGGAAATCCAGGCATACGCAGGTGAGCGAGATGAGAGTAACTTGCCCTTTGTGTTTTTAGATCCAGGCATACGCAGAGGTGAGAGAGCCAAGAGTAACTCATTCTGTAAGCCCTTGATCAGCTGGGACTGCATATGTTTACATGTTTCAAAATGCTTTGCACATCAGCCAGGAGATCCAGGCCTACGCAGAGGTGGGGCCAAAAGCGCATTATGACTGTATGCTGTATTATCAGTGGTTCGCTGGTGATTGACCACTAGCAAACAGACACACAGGTGGCGTGCGAGGTTCTCCTGGCAGTGTTGCTCCATGAACATCAGCCAGGAGATCCAGGCCTACGCAGAGGTGAGATTTGAATGGCTTCAGCGCATATCGAACGTATGGACCTGATGCTGCATCTAGCTTGTCATGCTGTGAGATCCAGGCATACGAAGAGGTGAGATTGGCTGCTCCAGCGCATGTTGGACTTCAACCCGTGGGATTGAAATGTTGCATTTAGTTTGGCATGCTGTGCACATCAGCCAGGAGATCCAGGCATACGCAGATATGAGATTGGCTGCAGCGCAAACAGAACCTATAATATATAACTATGATGCTGCATCTGATCAATGTTGCTGTGAGCATCATCATAGTCCTATGGGCTCTACATAGGTCTGGGTCGCGCGGCTGCTGCTCACACAGCACAGGTCATGTGCAGCATCTTGATGGTGAAGGAAACCTTCAACATGCTGCATATGACCTGTGATGTGTGAGCAGCAGCCGTGCGACTCAGACCCATGTAGAACTGAAGCCCAAGCTGTCACAAAGTTTGTGCGTAAGCTGCTGGTTCCACGCACTGGATGTCAAAGAGCGGATTTAGACGGAACCCATGTAAAACAAGCTGCGCACCTGCAATGCATAGCTGGGCCAGGAGGGACCCGCCCAGATCTCCTGGTGCTCCTAGTGGGCTGTCCATGTAAGCAAGCCGTCCCAGCATGTAAAGCATCACCGTGTCACCCACATAAAGGCGCAGAAGAGATTGATCTGCCCTGGCTGGTCACCAGCTGAGCGATGCACACGCATGCAAATGGCTGTGGGCTGCGACGCATGACATCAAGTGGATCAATGAAGCATGGCCTGCTGCTGTGGCTTCAATGCTTCGGTGCTGCTGCTGCTATGGTCTGGCGGCGGTGCTGCTGCATGCCCAACCGTGCAGTGTGCAGAACCCTGCGGCTGCTGAAATGCAACTTTCAAGCACCCTCGCTGCTAACGCGCTGCCTCAACCTGTGGTGTTGGTGCTGCTGCTGCTACTGCAGAGCCGTGGCGTTGACGTTTACTCAGCCGTGCAGTGCGCAACACATGCTGGTACTGCTGCTGCCATGCAGCTTTAACCACCCTCGCTGCTCATGCTGCCTGTCACCAATGCTGCTGCTGCTGCAGAGCCGTGGTGTTGATGTTGACTCAGCAGTGCAGTGCGCATACACATGCTGGTGCTGCTGCTGCTGCTGCTGCTGCTGCCGTGCAGCTTTCAAACATGCTCGCTGCTAATGCTGCCTCAACGCCTGTTGCTGCTGCTGCTGCAGAGCCGTGGTGTTGACGTGGACTCAGCTCACAAACACATTCGCTGCTAACGCTGCCGGAACCTGTGCTGTTGCTGCTGCTGCTGCTGCAGAGCCATGGAGTTGACTTGGACTCAGCGGTGGAGGCGAGCATGGCTGAGATGCTGCCTCTCAAACACTCTCGCTGCTAACGCGCTGCCTCAACCTGTGCTGCTGCTGCTGCTGCAGAGCCGTGGTGTTGACGTTGACTCGGCCGTTGAGGCGGGCATGGCTGAGATGAGTGAGGTCTTCAAGGCGGCAGGCGCTGAGGTGTACCTGCCTGCAGAGGGCCAGGAGTAATCTTTGAACCCCCCGAGGTTCTGCAAGTTGCGCAACTACCTTCCAGCCACAGAGGCATACGCAGCAGCAGCAGCTGCGTATGTGTGACAGCAGCTGGCTCGGAAGCAATAACATGGTACCTGCCTGCAGAGAAGGAGCAGGCGTAAGAGGGCTGGTTGCTGCTGCCAGCAGCACCGAGGTGGCGCTGCTGCTGTTGCAGTAGGCTAAGTGCGCACTGATGTTGCAGTGTCGTGATGCAAGTGACACAAGACGTAGAGGAGCCCATGTCTGTCGCTGACAGACACACTTGTGTGTTTCTGGCGTCTGTCTTGTAACCCTTCGTGTGACTGGCCATTCCTAACAAGTGGTATTTGCTGCTTGGAGTGAAGTGTGTCCTGCTGCAACCCTTTTCAAATGCTTCCGACTACGTGCATGGCACGTCATCCTGCGCACTGTTGACAGTGCTGTTTGCTCAAAGCCCTAGTGTCAAGAGCCTTCCCAGGATAAAGCCTTATTACTCTGTACAGTCAGCAGCATACTTCATCGCCGGTAGAGCAAGTTCGCCCAGCCAAGAAAGGCACTTCACTTCACACGTCTGCTCTGCCTGCAAAGCAGTCAGCTCAGAACTCCCTGCTGACTCTCAAACCATTGACAATGCTTGCTTCCAATGCATCGGTGTTTCGCCCTGTCAAAGTAAGCGGAAACTGCGCCTGATCATCAGCAAACCTCTCTCGTAACTTGCGTTCTATCCCTCAGCAAGCCTGGGTCGAGCCCCTGTGCAGCGCTACGGAAATGTATCATTGTCAGACGTTCGAGGGCGTTGCAAGTTGCGTGTACCTTCTTCCAACTGCTGCTTTTCTAACTGCTGTTGCTGCTGCTGGCAGGTGCAGCATGCAGGCAGGCGGCAAGTCGTGGCGCAAGCGCTGAAGTACAAAGGCTACGCGGTGCACAAGCCAAACGAGAAGTTTCAACTCTGGGAGTATGAGCCTGGACCGTTGGCGCCAGACCACATCGAGATGAAGGTGACAGAACTGTCTCTTAAGTGCCAGTTCGCGGACAGGCTAGCGCTGTCTTCACAGATATGCAGCAGATGCCTGGCTTCATACAGAGCAATGGTGATTGCTGCAGTCAGCAGCATTTCTTGCCAATAGCACTGCTGCAAGCGAGTTGTGCGTCTGCCTGTTGAGTTCAGCGCAGCTGCTGCCTGGCAAATGAGCATGGCAGCACATGCACTCTCGTAATCTGTTGACATGTCAATCGCGTGGTGATTGTTGTTGCTGCTGCAGGTTACTCACAACGGCCTATGCCACACAGACCTGCACATGAGGGTGAGACGCTTGTCGGAGTGACGCGTGACACGCTCCTAACAATGCCAGGCGTCACAGCACAGTCGCTACGTTGATGCCAACTGCTGCACTTGCTTGCTGGCCCTGCTAAAGTGCCTTGTATGTTGCACCTGATAGCATACATATAACATAACAGTACATGTAACAGTGTAACACATATCGTAACACACGTTGCTGCAGGATGACGACTAGGGCATCGCCAGCTACCCCTTGATCCCCTGCCGCGAAGCGGTTGGCACTGCAAGTCCTGCGGCCCCTTCTGAAATGTAACAGTGTAACGCACCATGTAACACACGTTGCTGCAGGATGATGACTGGGGCATCACCAGCTATCCCTTGATCCCCGGCCACGAAGTTGTGTGCAGCGCAACTGCTGCGGCACTACTAAAATGTGACAATGTAACACACCTTGTGACATATGTTGCTGCAGGATGACGACTGGGGCATAACCAGCTATCCCTTGATCCCCGGCCACGAAGTAGTTGGCGATGTAACTGCTGTTGGAGACGCCGTGACAAGTGTCGCAGTGGGCTCCAGGGTGGGTGTGGGCTGGATCAGAGACAGCTGCAGGCGCTGCAAGAACTGCCTGCGTGGCAACGAGAACCTGTGCGTCAAGGGCTACACAGGACTCATTGTGGGACGTGAGTGGCGCTGGTGTCGCTGAAGGGAACTGTTCCCAAGGCTTGCGTTGCGACTGCATCCTACAACACTGCTGCTGGTGCTGCTGCTGCTGCTGTTCACGCGCGGTGTGCTGCATTGTGACGCTGGCGGCTGATGTCAGCAGTGTGTGTGCTGCATCCCTGTGTCATATGCCCCTGTGCCGTGCAGCATTCTTAGTGACACAAACTGCTCTGGCAAAGCAGGCTTGCCCGCTGGGTTGTCTGTACAAGTTGCTCGCTGCTGCTGCTGCCGCTGCCGTGTGCAGCCAACTGCTTTGGCGGCTTCCAGCAGCTGATGCGTGCCCCTGCCGACTTTGCCTACGTGCTGCCAGACTCCCTCAGCAGCGCAGCAGCAGCACCCCTGCTGTGCGCAGGTGAGGCACATGCTTGTGCTCGCAATGCATTGTCTACAGCAGCGCCTAGTAGAATGTGCCACAGGCAGCATCGCTGCCAGACTCCTTCAGCAGTGCAGCAGCAGCACCGCTGCTGTGCGCAGGTGAGCCTCATGCTTGTGCTCGTTGAGCCGTTTTGGCAAAACACCATGTTTACGGGCTCAACGCAATGAGAACCCTACAGCAACTGCTACGCAGGAGTTTCTCTGCCACAATCTACACTGCGCAGCAGTTGCTGTAGGGCTCTCTTTGAGTCGAGCCCGTGAAGCAAGTGAAGTAGAAAGTCATGTAGCTGAAGCATTCAGTGCAGCCTATGTGCTGCCAGACTCCCTCAGCAGCGCAGCAGCGCAGCAGCAGCACCGCTGCTCTGCGCAGGTAAGCACCATGCCTGTGCTCGCAAAGCATGTTCTGCAGTAGCGCCTGGTAGGTTGTTGCAGCAGCACCCCTGCTGTGCGCAGGTGAGGACCATGCTTGCCGCAAGCAGCGCAGTGCGCTCGCAAAGCATGTGCTACCGTAGTACAGTAGCGCCTAGTGACTTGTGGCAGCAGCACCCCTGCTGTGCGCACGTGAGGCTTATGCTTGTGCTCGCAAAGCATGTAC
Source organism: Tetradesmus lagerheimii (assembly GCA_902809745.2). NCBI lineage: Eukaryota > Viridiplantae > Chlorophyta > Chlorophyceae > Sphaeropleales > Scenedesmaceae > Tetradesmus > Tetradesmus lagerheimii. Next base: position 101,232 of record CADDIJ020001849.1, on the reverse strand, counting down.
TACAGTAGCGCCTAGTAGGTTGTGGCAGCAGCACCGCTGCTGTGCGCAGGTGAGCATCATGCTTGCAGTAGCAAAACACTGTTACAGTATAGGTTGTGGCAGAGAAACTCCTGCGCAGCAATTGTTGTAGGGTTCTCATTGCTTTCAGTCCTGCTGTGTGCAGGTGAGCATCATGTGCTTGTGCTCGCAAAGCATGTACTACAGTAGCGCCTAGTGGGTTGTGGCAGCAGCACCCCTGCTGTGCGCAGATGAGCATCATGTGCTTGTGCTCGCAAAGCATGTACTACAGTAGCGCCTAGTAGGTTGTGCCACAGGCAGCACTGCTGCCAGACTCCCTCAGCAGCGCAGCAGCAGCACCCCTGCTGTGCGCAGGTGAGCCGCATGCTTGTGCTCGCATATCTTATATGACATGTAGGTTGTGGCAGAGAGCCTCCTGCGCAGCGACAATTGTAGGATTCTCAATGCTTTGAACCCGTGAAGCAAGTGAAGGAGAAAGTTGTGCGGCTGACTGTCAGCTTGCACCTCCTACATGCTGCCGCGGTCTGCAAGTTGGGCACCTGCCGACTTTGCGTACGTGCTGCCGGACTCCCTCAGCAGCACAGCAGCAGCACCCCTGCTGTGCGCAGGTGAGCACCATGCTCGTGCTATCTGATGTTTGTTGCGGCGTAGCCGCTTGAAAACACCGTGTAACCTCCATCTTCTTCTTGTGCTCGCAAAGCATGTACTACAGTAGCGCCCAGTAGGTTAACCTACTGCTGTCACAACGTTGTGGCAGCAGCACCGCTGCTGTGCGCAGGTGAGCCGCATGATGCTTGCACTTGCATAGTTCTGTTATAGTGTAGGTTGTGGCAGAGAAACTCTGGCGCAGCAAATGTTGTAGGGTTCTGATTGCTTCCAGCCCTGCTGTGCGCAGGTGAGCATCATGCTTGTGCTCGCAAAGCATGTACTAGAGTAGCGCCTAGTAGGTTGTGGCAGCAGCACCGCTGCTGTGTGCAGGTGAGCCTCATGCTTGCGCTCGCACAGCATGTACTACAGTAGCGCCTAGTAGGCTGTGGCAGCAGCACCGCTGCTGCGCGCAGGTGAGCATCACGTGTGTGCTGGCAAAGCATGTGCTACAGTAGCGCCCAGTAGGCTGTGGCAGCAGCACCACTGCTGTGCGCAGGTGAGCATCATGCTTGTGCTTGCAGAGCATGTACTAGAGTAGCGCCCAGTAGGTTGTGGCAGCAGCACCGCTGCTGTGTGCAGGTGAGCCTCATGCTTGCGCTCGCACAGCATGTACTACAGTAGCGCCTAGTAGGCTGTGGCAGCAGCACCGCTGCTGTGCGCAGGTGAGCATCATGGTTGCACTCGCATAAGACTTATGTGACATGTGGGTTGCGGCAGCAGCACCCCTGCTGTACGCAGGTGAGCCTCATGTTTGTGCTTGCAAAGCCTGTGTTACAGTAGAGCTACTAGCTAGTAGGTTGTGGCAGCAGCACCGCTGCTGTGTGCAGGTGAGGCGCATGCTTGTGCTTGCCAAACATGTGCTACCATAGTACAGTAGCGCCTAGTAGGTTGTGGCAGCAGCACCGCTGCTGTGTGCAGTTGAGGTGCATGCTTGTGCTTGCAAAGCATGTACTACAGTAGCGCCTAGTAGGTTGTGGCCGAGGAACCCCTGCTGTGCGCAGGAGAGCAGCATGCGTGTGCTCACAAAGCATGTACTATAGTAGCGCCCAGTAGGTTGTGCCACAGGCAGCACTGCTGCCAGACTCCCTCAGCAGTGCAGCAGCAGCACCGCTGCTGTGCGCAGGTGAGCATCATGTGTGTGCTCGCACAGCATGTGCTACCGTAGTACAGTAGCGCCTAGTAACTTGTGGTAGCAGCACCGCTGCTGTGCGCAGGTGAGGCTCATGCGTTTGCTTCCACAACTTATGTGACACATAGGTTGTGGCAGAGAAACTCCTGCACAGCAATAGTTGTAGCCTACAACGGTTCTAATTGCTTTCAGCCCGTGAAGCAAGTGAAAGATATTGTTGTGTGGCTAACGCATCCACTGCGGCCTGTCAGCTTGGAGCTTCCACATGTTGCAACTGTCTGCATGTGTCTGCAGGTGTGCACGGCTGCGTAAGCATGCAGCACACGCAGGCAGCACCTGCCTTTGAACATTTCGTGATCTAGGGGATATTGCCTGGCTGGTCCTTGGTTATCATACTATACTCAAGTTTGTGCTTTGCTTGCAGGTGTGACTGTGTACGCTCCGCTGCGCAAGCATCTGAGGTCGCCAGGCATGCAAGTGGCGGTGCTGGGAGTGGGGGGCCTGGGGCACCTGGCTGTGCAGTTTGCAGCCAAGATGGGAGCTGTGGTGAGTGCTCCAGCAGCAGGCAGGCTTGCAATACAACACAATTCACTGGATGTGTGAAAGTTCCTAGCGTAAATCCAGCTTGCGTTTGGAACCGCCACGTGTGGAGCCATCCACAATCAGGATGAAATATTGAAATATTGAAATCTTTAAAATCGTCATTGCGCGCAAGTGGCGGTGCTGGGAGTGGGGGGCCTGGGGCACCTGGCTGTGCAGTTTGCCCACAAGATGGGAGCTGCGGTGAGTGGTGGTTTGGTAGTTTGGTGGTATAAGAACAGCAATGTAGAGACCCAGGTTCAAATCTTGGTCCCAACACCCGCGACTGCAAGATGGGAGCTGTGGTGAGTGTTGGTTTGGTAGTTTATTGTAGAACAGCGGGATAGCATCCTGGAGACCCAGGTTTGAATCCTGGTCCTAACGCCCGTGCCTGAGAGATGGGAGCTGTGGTGAGTGTTGCAGCAGCAGACGGACTTGCACTCCCAACACAACACTTTGTTGGATGTGTGGAATTTTCCATCAGGTCGCGTTTGGAACCGTCGTTTGTGGAGCCATCCACAATTGGGCTTACAAAGTTGCTTCCTGCAACCAATGCTGCTTGAGGCAACTGCCAGTCGCCCCTGAGAGGCAATGCTGGCCAGCGGCCATGGTCGCCAGCTGTCAGCAGTCAAATGAAATTATCCTGAGGTGCTGTTGCTGCCCTGGCGTTCATTCTTGGCTGCAGGTCACAGCCATTGACATAGACCCCTCCAAGGAGCAGGAGGCAAAGAAGCTGGGGGCTGAAAAGTGAGAGGCTGTGTCTTTGTCAGTGCTTCATCTGCTGTGTCCCTTATTCGGCAAAGTTACCCATATTCCGCATGACAGCTGGGAGGGCTGTGGTGACACATATACGTTGCAGCGTATAGCCAACAGATACAAATGAAGTATCAAACAAAACCAGTCCGCAGCAAGGCACCAGGTGCATCGTGGGACTTGAAGGTGTGGGCGCTGTTTCATGCAGCTCTTGCAGCTGACCACCAGTCACCGACTCTTGGGAAGCACAGCCTGTGCATCGGCACCCCACTGCTGTGGCGGCGGCAAACTAAAACGCTGTTTGCGTGCAGTGCAAACAGTCTGTGCTAATCTCTGCTGTACGGTATGACTCTTGCCTTCCCTCAACCCTGTATTGCTGCTGCCACGCGCAGGTTTGTGGAGTTCAATGCCGCGTACGAGCAGTGCAAGGGCCAGTTTGATGTCATTATCAACTGCGTGGCAGTGCGCGTCAACTTCAAAGGCGTACTGGGCATGCTGGCACCAGATGGCGTGGCAGTGCAGGTGACTTGGGTTGTTTTGTTGATTTCTGATGGTGACCTGGGTGTATTTGGGTAACATTGCGTACATGTGACCTGCTATTAGATGTGTTTAATGTTTTCAAGAGCCTCCCGTTGGGCTGGTGCGTCAACTTCCAAAGGGTGCTGGGCATGCTGGCACCAGACGGCGTGGCGGTGCAGGTGAATGCAGTGCTGCAGCAGTGCGTGGTTTGTTGTGTCGCTTGTTGGTGTTCTGTGAGTTGCGCTCCCCATGCGCACATATCTGCATGAGAGTCTATGAGTTGCAGTGGCGCTCGCAACTGTGTGTTTCGTACAGCCATACTGCAAACATTGGCATGCTGGCACCAGACGGTGTTGCAGTACTGATTAGTTTGATTGTGTTGCATACATGTGACTTGCTTAATGGTGTTGAACAATCAGTGCCATCAGCAGCTCATGAGGCACCTGCATGTGCAACTGTTTCCCCTGAAGTAACTTCAGCTGAGTCACTCCAGCTGAGTCACTCCAGCTGAGTCACTCCAGCTGAGTCACTCCAGCTGAGTCACTTCAGCTGAGTCAGCTGGGACGCCTGCGCTGCAGCCTGCGGTGTGTGTGCCCGAGTGCCAGCAGAAGCACAGTATGTGGCGCTGCCATTGTGCCTTGGAAAGCACTTCCCCTGCTCAACGTCTGAGCACAATGCCTTCACCAAAGGCTGACAAGGTTATCATAGCCATGATGATATGGTGCAGTGCGGCATCCTTGGCGGTGGCGCCGTCACCGACCTGTGGACAGCACTTCTGCTGCTCAACGTCTGAGCATAATGCCTTGACTATGATATGTATGCTGCTTATATGCCGCAGTGCGGCAGCCCTGGCTGTGGCGCCGTCATCGAGCTTGACTTGCAGGACGCCGTGTTTGGCCAGAAGGCCATGGCGGGCTGCACGTCCGCTGCTGCCTGAGCACAATGCCTTTACTAAGATATGCCCCAGTGCGGCATCCCTGCCGGTGGCGCCGTTGAACCGTCTGAGCACGATGTCTTTTTGTATGCCGCAGTGTGGCATCCCTGGCGGTGGTGCTGTGATTGAGCTGGACTTGCAGGACGCGGTTCAATGCCGCGTACGAGCAGTACAAGGGCCAATATGATGTCTTTTTGTATGCCGCAGTGTGGCATCCCTGGCGGTGGCGCCGTCATCGAGCTTGACTTGCAGGACGCCGTGTTTGGCCAGAAGGCTATGGCGGGGAGCATCGTGGGTGGGCGCGCAGACATGGCAGAGATGCTGCAGTTCTGCGCGGAGAAGGGCGTGGCACCAATGGTGGAGGTGATGAAGCTCAGCCAGGTGGGATTGGCAGGTTTTGCGCACAGGGATTTGATATCAGCCGTTCGACGGTTCAGCGCTGTCAAGTTTATACTTCAAAAGCATCATAACAAACCAGTGGGTTCAACGAGCTTGTTTCAAAAGTGTCTGAGCTGAGCATGCCCTCTGAGGTCAGCGCCACAGATAGCTGATCCACAGAACCAACAACATCATACTTTGATGTGTAAAATTGTGTGCGTCATGCATCCGTAGTTCGGTTCCAAGCACAGCGTGCCTTGCATGAATAAATGAATGAGCTGTGCGTGGTGTGTTTGCACTCAACACCCGCGTACGTTCAGGAAGGGGGCGTGCCATGCAACTTGGGTGCCAACCCCAAATCATTGTGCTGCTGCTGCTGCTGCCTGCAGTTAAACGAGGCGCTGGGCCTGCTGAAGGCTGGCAAGCCCCGGTACAGGATCGTCATGGAGACAGACATCTGAGCAGCTCAGCAGCAAGCCTAACACCGTTCACCACGTTCACCACGTGCTAGCTAAGAGCCAGCTAGTAGCTGTTGGCTTCCAGTTGATGGCCGCTGAGGACTATTGTGATTGCTGCTGGCAGCGCCTGCAGCCTCTAGTGGTGGTACATCCACGCGTCACCAGAAACCAATTTCCACTTGCGCAGCAGCAACCACTGGCTCTTTGGCCTTGTTGAGGCCTGCGTTGTCAAGTACATAGCAACTTGTATGTTTGGTGTGGCTGTGCCATCCTGCTGCGGTTGCGGGTGCGTCTAGGTACTAGTATGTCCGCTATGACTGCCAGTCACTGGGGTGATGCCTTGCGATTGGTTTATCATCAGCACCAAGGACCGTTACTAAGTTCAACTAACAACCTGCGGAAGTTACTGTTCAACAAGTTGTAACGGTGCTTGCCAAGTTGGCAGTGCTGGGCAGCGCACTTGGTACAGAGCCTGCAGACAGAGCACACTGCATCCCTTTTACCACATCGAGAGTGCGAACCCAACTGTCGCATGCATCACAGACCTACGGTGTATAGCAGGGCAACAGCTTGCAGGAAGACTACAGTTCCCCTGAGCTGCCAGCAGTGTTTAAGTGTGCCTGGTCTAGGGGTTTGACCCGTGTTTATGTCCAGAGCATCGCAAACCTCTCAACAAATTGGTGATGCTGCTGTTCTTACTATGGCAATCTCTCACGGTTGCCCTTTTTAGTTGCCACGTCAACAGCCTTGTCTTCGGCCCACGAGTTGCTCAGGCGTCCACGCATTGCTCCGCAAGACTGCAGAAGGGAACATCGACATCAATCGCGCTGCCGAAAAGCTCGCTTCCGCTGTGCACAGGCGTGCGCGCTGCTCAGGTAGGGGCGCCAGGTCACTGCTGCTGCTCCTGCTTCTTTCTCTGCAGTCGTGAATGCCTGCTGCACCATGGCCGGCTCCTATTACTATAACACACAGCGAAGTATTGTTGACGCAACACGTGATTGTGTGATCTCGGCTGCTCATTCGGTGTGTTCTTACAGGTGCCTCAAGGCCGGCCCTGCATCACCAACAGTTACAGCAGCACCAACACCAGCAGCAAAGAAGCACAACAGCAACATGCAAGCGCATGGCTTTCACCAGCACCAGCGGCTACTGCAGTTCTGCAGCAGGACCGTGCATGTACCCGCTGCTGTGCCGTCCACCTGCAGCAGCAGCTCTGGCCGCTGCTCTGCGCACCACTCGCGTGCTGAACAGCATGGCCACATTCTTACATCAACATCACCAGCTGTGGCCGCAGGCGAGAGCATCAGCCCTGTCTGCTTCCCTTGGCTGCTGCGGAGAGGTGCAGGCAGGCAGTTGCTGCCACCGCCTGCTGCCACTGAGGACGCCAGCAGTGCAGGCGGCCCTTTGCAGGACAGCAGCAGAGGTGGCAGCAGTAGAGGAGGGGGCGTAAGCCGAGGCAGGGGCCGAGGCAGGGGATCAGGCAGCAAGCGCTGCTGGGAGGGCAGCAACAGCAGCGGCAGTAGTGACGGTGGCGGTGTCAGCGATGGTGGCAGCCAGGAGTTATCATGGCAGGCGCAAGCACAGCATGGCAGGGGCGGCAGCAGCAGCAGCAGCAGAGCGCGTGATGGCCGCAGCAGCAGCAGCACCAGCAGCAGCAGCAGGGGTAGAGGTGGTGGCAGGCTCAGCTCTGCTGGCAGCAGTGGTGACAGCAGCAAATGGTATAGTGATAACACTGATGCAAGCAGCAGTAGAGGGGGCGGCAGCTACAGGGGCAGGGGCAGGGGCAGGGGTAGGGGCAGAAGTGGCAGCAACACCAACAGTGTCGGCAGCAACTGGGTGCCGCAGGAGAGGTTTGGGGAATCGGTGAGTCAGCTGCTTATGGCAGGCAGCCTACTCACCAATGATGTATGTTGACAGCATCTTCATGTTGTGCAGTGTGCTTTTGCTGCTGTGTGCAGGCCCACCTACTGTGTCATGTGCTTGGTATACCGGCCTCCATCAATGAATTGCCTGTCGCATGCAGTCATGACACACTGCACACAACCATGCAGCTTGCCTCACAGCATCAGCAACAGTAGCAGCACACTCCAGCTCTCTGAAGGGTGGTTCCTGTCTGCTGTTTGCAGGTGAGGATGAGCAAAGAGATCACCGCAGACATCATGAACAGCAACACAGCAGAACGGCTGGCAGCGCGGATAGATCAGCACATAGACAGCATGGGCGCTATCAATCTGTCAGCAGCCATCATGAAGCTGTCCAAGATGCGAGTGCAGCAGCCACGGCCATATGCTACGTGCGTGCAGCTACCTGCAGTTTGCAGCAGCTGACAGCACCCGCAACTTGTCCAATGTTGTGTATGAGCTGTGCAAGGCGCCACGTGTGATCAGGGAGCAGCATCAGGCCGCGCTGCAGCAGCAGCTGGTGCCGGCATTCATGGCCAAGTGCGCACATGCCAATGCGCAGGACATCAGCAATGTGCTGTATGGCATGGCTGACAGTGGCCAGCAGTTGCCAGAGGAGGCTGTGCAGCAGCTGCTGGCGATCTTTGTAAGTCAGTTGCACCAGGCCAAGCCTCAAGAATTGTCCAACATGCTGTGGGCAGCGGCAAAGCTTGGGCAGCAGGTTCCATCAGCACAGCTGCACCAGCTGCTGGGTGCTTTTGTTGGCCAGTTGCACCAGGCCAAGCCACAAGAGGTGTCCAACACGCTGTGGGCAGTGGCAACTATGCAGCAGCAGGTGCCTGCAGGGCAGCTGCAGCAGCTGCTGAATGCTCTTGTTAACCAGTTGCACCAGGCCAAGCCGCAAGAATTGGCCAACGCGTTGTGGGCTGTGACAACTATGGCACAGGCGGTGCCATCAAGACAGCTGCAGCAGCTGCTGGGTGCTTTTGTTGGCCAGTTGCACCAGGCCAAGCCACAAGGTGTGTCCAACACACTGTGGGCGGTGGCAACCATTGGGCAGCAGGTGCCAGCAGGGCAGCTCCAGCAGCTGCTGAATGCTCTTGTCAGCCAGTTGCACCAGGCCACGCCACAAAGTGTGTCCAACGCGCTGCTGGCGTGTGCCAAGCTGGGCTTTCTTCCACAGCGTCTGCTGGCTGCACCTGGGCTGTCAGGACTGTTTGCAGCAGACACCCCTCAGGCCTTAGCCATGCATGCAGCCTGGGCTTGTGGCCAGCTGGGCCACAGGGATGAGCAGCTCATGGCAGCACTGCTGGCTGAGGTGCAGCAGCGGCTGACAGCAGCTAGGACACGCAGCAGCTTCAACAGCCAATACTTTTGCAACTTGTGTTGGGCTGTGGCAGTGCTGGACCTGCAGCAGCATGCTCAGCAGGTGCTGCAGCTGGGAGAAGCATGCTGCTGCGTGGAGCAGCATAGAGGTAGAAGGCCAGCAGCAGATGTGGCAGGTTCACACCTGGCTGCTGGAATTTGACCTGGCAGGGGGCCAGGGCCTGCAGGGCAGCCTGACACAGCAGCAGCTGCAGCGGTGCAGGGCAGCATGGGATGAACAGCTCCGGCAGACAGCCAAGCAGTGGCTCTCTGACTTTCAGCGCTCAGTGTTTGCAGCGGTGCAGCGGCTGCCCATTGCCTGGCAGCAGCAGCCACAGATGGAGCAACTGAGTATGGGCAGTGATGGTGTGACCCCTGATGGCGCCCTGCTGATTGACATTGCTGGCAGGACAGCAGATGGTGTGCTGGTGGCAGTAGAGGCAGATGGCCCCACCCACTTCAGGCAGCCTGATGGGGGGCTCATGGGTACCACTCAGTACAGGAACAGGGCCCTGGCAGTGCGGGGCTACAGGCTGGTCAGTGTGTTCGAATCAGTATGGAGAAAGCTGAAGCACGTTGAGCAGGGTCAGGAACAGTACCTGATGCAACTGTTCATGAACGCTGGGCTGGTAATGGCCTGCCAACAGCAACACCAGGCGGACAGCCTCCAGCAGCAGCAGCAGCAGCGGCAGGAAGCGCAGCCAACGCTTCAGCTAAGGCACTGCTGCGTAAGGCAGGGCTGCCCAGACCTGAGTCACCAAGGGTGAGGAAGCAAAACGATTGAGATTTTGAGCTGCATGTTGTTGACGTGACCACTATTGTTTCCGTCGTAGACGACATCCATCCAGACACCCAGCAGCATTGCTGTCATGGCCACACAAGCACAATGCGCTTTTTCGCACAACGTGCTTGTGTGGCCATGACAGCAGTGTTTCGGTGTTGAGTTCTACAGTCCGTCAAGTATGCCGGCTGTACACCCTGGGTGCGTTGACGTATGGACGCGCACGCATGCATTGCAACACCCACCTCTAGACGGCGACAAGTGGTTTGGCTTTGCAGTCGACCTGCACGGCCATCCAACGTTCTCCAATCATTGAAAATGTACTTATCAATGGCTCTTCAATCGTAGTATGCACACAGGATTGTTACATCATCATCATCATCATGTTACCCATTAAGCCATAGCATCAACGCCATCACAGGATTGTTACATGTCACGTATGGGTCCTGTCACCATCTTCACAGCATGAGGCACCCCAGGTATAAGCACGGTGTCAGCACGTGACAGAGGAGCATCAGCATACGTTGATTCGGATAGCGTTCATGCTATTGCATATTTGAGAGTGAAGCGTGTGTACACGTGTCAAACATTCAATAGGCTATATATACCACAGTCGTGTTGTGCATGCCGCCGCTGCAGGAGCCATCGCGGCAACGCCGCCGCCGGTCATCGCTCGACAGCTCACGCTGATGACACATCCGTGGTGCAGACCTGAACGATGCCGCGCAGTGGCTAAGCGGAGGAGGGCTGCTCTGCGCCTGCAGCACCTCCCTTTTTGTGTTGGTTACAAGAAGGACGAAATCTACTGGCTGGCCATACACAGCAATTCAGCTAACCTGATTGTCGGAGGCCTACGGCAGCACCTCCCTGCCCCATGGCCCCACTTCATCATCTCTCATCAGTTGGATTTGGCCAGTGACTCCAGCGCACTGGCATGCTGCACAATGACAACCGCCCACAATACTGACTACACAGGCAACAGCCAAACTGTGGACACTGAGCGCCCAGCTGCAGAGACTCATCATCATCATGTTACCCATTACGCCATAGCATCAACGCCATCGGCCCCGCGCCCCTCAGGAGCGGAAGAAAGAGGGAGCACTGCTCCATTGTGTTTGCAATTATTACGCACATCCCAAGCAGTGACTATCATGTATATTGTCGTGGCCCAAGCTTGAGGATATGCCGTTGTACTGCAAGCCACTCATCTGGGGCTTATGATACTGTAACACGCAGTCGGCAGATTGTTGTGTATGCAGGTGCTGTGTGTTGGTTGCCAATGATGGGTATAACACACCGCCTAAGATCGTTCACTATACACTGCTGCTGACTCTGTGAATGTCATTGAATACGTCTGCACGAAGCATCCTCGCTACTCTGCGTATATGTGTGTCTTGAACCGACCTTACGCATATGCAGCAGTCAGTCACCTGAAATCGGCGTGAAGGAGCGATTTGTGCTGCGAAAGCAGCAAGCCCAAGGTTTCCTGCGAAACCTGGCGTGTCATCGACAGCTTGGACAATAGCAAACTGACTGCAAGTCATGTCGCGCAAAACATCTTCATAAGCATTCCCTTGTCTTGCTTGTGGGGCGTGGAACGATGATGTGGCAGTGTCCCGGTTGTGCGTGAGCTGAGGTAGCTGTGTGCAGCAGGAGCAGCATGATCATCGTTTCGGACAGTGCCGCGTATCAGGTGCTGCTGGGATTCTTAGGCCCAGCCGATCATGCTAGCCTTCGGCTGGTCTCGCGATCATGGCAGGTGCGACTGTAGCACTGCACGGACCTCGTAGCAGTGCACGGAGCAGCCATTCAGCGCCTCTGATGGCACCTGCGGCGCACATATCTGCATCCACACGCTGCAGAACCTCCGTCAAGAGTCAGTCATGCGACTTGTTGCTCTTTTGCTGCTCCTCCGGGACTACTGCTGTTCATCTCTGATTCCATTCTTGCAGGCTCTTGTGGATCGTTCCTTGGGCTGCCTGCACCCTCTAGCAGTTACTTCATTCAACTTCGGCTTTGGCAGCGTGCCTTGCCTAGTCTACCAGTCCCTGTTTCAAAGCAGCAGCATCAAGCAGCACCTGTTAGATGCAGGCCCCGTGCATGCAGGATTCTACCTCATGAGCAGGCAGTTCACCAACCTCCACACGCTGTCGGTTGACTGCCAGTCAAAGGGCTGCGTTGACTATGAGCATCTGGCGCTGCTGTCAGCGCTGCGGCGCCTGCGGCTGTGCCAGTTCAGTTTCACACATGAGGCGTTTGCAGCAGGGCTTGCGCGGTGCAGCGGCCTGCAGGTGCTGCACCTGGAAGGTCAACAGGTAGGCTGCTGCAGCCAGCTGTTTGGAAATTTAGTGAGATCTAGTTGCACACAGTGTTGTGCTGCAGTTGGCGTGCTGACTGTGCATGTGCGTGGCCTGGCGAGCAAGCAGCAGCAAGCGCGTCCATGCCACCCAGGTGTCTTATGGGCTATCGCAGAATTGCACGCTGAATACTGCTGTTTTTTTTGCGTTGTGTTGTGCAGCCATGCTGCAGGTGCACAGCTTGCATGACATGTTCTCTGCATAGGTGTGTCATGCTTGCTGTTGTTCGCAAGCCATGCTGCAGGCGCGCAGCGCTATGCAAGGTAGCTGCATCACCTGCCAGAGCTGCCGCTGTGCATAGCAACACTTGCAGCTTGTGTGACATGATCCCTCCACTTTACCACACGCACACCTGCCGTGTCTGCTGTTATGCTTCACATTGCTCGCAGGCCATGCTGCAGGTACGCAGCCTGCGCCAGGAGTGATGTTGGATACTGCTGGTTTTGGGTTGTTTTGTGCAGGCCATGTTGCAGGTGCACAGCTTGTATGACATCCTTATGACATCCGTCTGTCCTGCTTTCTGTTCTCCGCAGACCCATGCTGCAGGTGCGCAGCGCTGGCAGGCTAGTCTGCATCACCTGCCAGGGCTGCCGTATAACAACACGCGCAGCTTGTATGACATGATCCTTTGCCCCTCCCACCCCATACACCTGCCGTGTCTGCTGTTATGCTTCACAGTGCTCGCAGGCCATGCTGCAGGTGCGCAGCCTGCGCCAGGATCGGATGCTGGATACTGCTGGTTCGGTCACAGCTTGTATGACATCTGTCTGCCCTGCCTGCTGGTATGCTTCACATTGTTCGCAGGCCATGCTGCAGGTGCGCAGCCTGCGCCACCTGTCAGGGCTGCTGCAGCTGCAGGAGCTGCTGGTGAAGCCACGAGGGTACATCAAGTGAGCAGCAGCAGCAGCAGCAGCAGGCGGCAGCAGCAGGCAGCAGCCAGTAGCAGCAGGCAGCAGCCAGCAGCATTGACCTGACATGGCAGCCGCCGCAGTGACAGTAGCATGCTATGTGCACAGCAGCAGATATAATGGGCTGCAGGAGATGTCAGCATGACCTGGCTTTGAGTCTGGATAACGCACACATGCAATTGTCGCTGGCGGCGGCAGCAGCTTTGCTACATGTAGCTCTGTACAGCTGCACTCTGCCTGCCGCTGCTGACGTATGTGTAAGCAGGTGTGTTGCTGATGTGTGATGCTTTCCTCTCCTTGTCTGCCACTTCTCTGCCTGCTGCAGTGTTCCTCCACATTCGGGTGTTGGGCTTGCTGCTCTGGCTGCGCTCACACAGCTGACACAGCTGCAGCTGGTCACAGCGATCAAGGTAAGCCGGCTGTAGCAGCGTGTGGGGATCCTGATAGCTGTTATTGTCATTTGCAGTGTTTCATGCATCGAACTTGCTGGCTGACCTCACACAGCTGAAACAGCTGCAGCAGTCGCACACTGTATGTGCTGAGGGCAGGGAGGAGGATAGCACTGCTTGTCGTTATTGTCAGACTTGTCATTGAACATTGCAGAAGCGCTTACTGCATTTTGACCTGACATGTTGTTGGCGTCCAGTTGTTGGCGTCCAGTGGGATGGGACAGCAACTCTGCTGCCACAAGTCTGGTTCCTTCTTCACCCGCTGCTGCTGCTGCTGCTGCTGCTGCTGATGCTGCTTGTCTTGCAGCCGAGCCGCTGGCCATCACCTGGCGACCTGCAATCCCCGCTGCCTGACCTGCACGGCTACCCAGCAGGCCGCAGCGTCTTTTTTGACACGGCAGCCACCGGCCAGCTATCAGGCAGCCTTGCAGGGCTACGCAGGCTGCAAGTGCTGCGGCTGGCTGGGCTGGCGTGGCCACCTGCTGCATTGAGCGGGCTGAGCCAGCTGAGGGAGCTCAGGTAGGGAGCAGTGGTCGTTTCGTATTGACAGTTTGGGGTTGCTGGGGTCCCTTTGTTGGCAGTCCCTGACTGGCTTGCAGATGCTCTTTCAAACCACTGCACTGGCAGTGTGCGGTAGGATTTGATTCAGTCCTGGCTGGGCTAGCGTGGCCACCTGCTGCATTGAGCGGGCTGAGCCAGCTTAGGGAGCTCAGGTAGGAAGGAAACATGGTCTGCAGGGTTTCGTCGGGCCTGTTGGCCACAGCGTTGATCGTTTCGTGTGGCCAGCTTGTTAGTTGGTGCTACTGGGTTGAGAGCATGTCAGTTGGTGCACCAGCCAGCTACATGAGAGTACGCTTGCATATATGCTTGCATACACGATGCATCAGGAGCTTTGCCATAGCGCCCTGTGCGCTGTCATCTTGTTGTCTGACCGTTCTTCTTGTGCTGTTTGGCCGCCGTTTGACCTTCACTGCAGTTTGGAGCGAGTGGGGTCCATTAGCCGGCAGTCGCTGACTGGCTTGCAGAAGTTGAACCAGCTCACTGCACTGACACTGCTAGCAGCAGCAGAGCCCTTTGACCCTCAGCAGCAGCTGTCGGCTGGCATGGATGCAGCAGCAGCAGCTGGGTTACCATGGGCTGGCTACCATGAGCAGTACTTGCATGGCACAGGTGCCAGCAGCAGCAGCAGCAGCGACAGTGCATGGATGGTGCTGCTGCAGCTGCCGCACTTGCGGGAGTTGGTGGTTGGGGTTGTACCACGAGGCCAAACCCTAAACCTGACCACGACGCTGACACAAAAACTCGAGTCACCGCCACCATATGGCACGTGTCACATGCGAATGCACTCCATGGCAGCAGCAGCAGCAGCAGCAGACGCATCGTTGACAGCAGCAGCCAAAACAGCAGATCCCTGGATGGCCGCACAGCAGCAGCAGCAGCAGCGGCAGCAGGCAGGGCTAGGTTCTGATGTCCACAGGGGTCGGCCTGGTCTTATGCTCCACCACCACCGCCACCACCAGCAGCAGCAGCAGCAGGGCTCAAGCAGTCAAGCTGGCGGCTGGTTCCTGCAGGGCAGTGCGGGGCAGCGCTACGCTCAGCAGGAGGGGGCTGGTGTGACGGCATATGTCACCCCCAGCCAGTGGAGTGAGCTGGCTGACATGCAGGTGGGTGGAAGCAAGGTTTCGTCAAACTGGATCATGTAATTGTCAGCTCTGCCGTGCTTGCAGCACTGTGTGTTGATTGCATCCCCCAATGAGCCTCCTGACTGGCGTTCCCACTCCTGTTTAAGTGGAACATGTTATGTAATGTTATGTAATGCATGCATCACCTGGAAGTCGTGATGGGGCATGCGGCAAAGATGTGACCACAAGATGCAGGGCCCATGACACTTGGGGCACCTGGGATGCTGCATTGATCACAGTTGTGCGTCATGCTGTACAGCAATGATAAATCTTGGAAGCAACCTCTACCTTTGTGTTCGTTGCCATGCCTCTGTGCTGCAGGGTCTGCACCACGTTGTGGTTGAAGCGCGTGGCTGGCACTCTGCTGCTGTCACAGCGCAGTACAGCAGCGTCAGCCAAGCAGCAGCTAGCATGCTCACCTGGCACTGCATCGCACCGTCACTTCCATCACCACCAGCAGCAGCAGCCTTGAAAGCAGGGGCTGTGGGTGTGTTCTACAACCACCCAAGTCAGAGCGGTTTCATCCCAAGCCTTCCACCACTGCTGGTGCTTGCATTACGGCCCAGCATGGGTCGGCTGGGGCTGCTGCAGCAGCAGCTGGTGCAGCAGCAGCTGTCGCAGGTGGTGGGTGGGGGGAATGCGCTGCTCACCCAGCATCAGCTTGTGCTGCACGGGCCAGGTAAGGGGGCTGTGCTAGTGCGCTGCTTGGTGGGTGCAAAACTCGCTGCATGCATGCAGTCACCGGCTTGCGTCAGCTGCTGCAGCAGTGACTGCACAGATGTGTCATGAGCTGTCATCAGTCTTTGAATGTGTCTGCACACAGCATGACGGCAGGGGTGGGTGGGGTGCATGCACTGCTCACCCAGCACCAGCTTGTGCTACACGGGCCAGGAGGTAAGGGAGCTGTGCCTGTGCGCTGCTTGGTGGTTTCTGAACTTGCTGCATGTGCCGTTATATGCATGCAAGTAGTCAACTTTCAACAGCTTGCAATCAGCTGCTGCGAGGCCGCGCAGATTTGTCTGTTGTTGTTGTTGTTTTCTGTCCAGCACTACAACAAGGCATCAGCCTGCTGCAGCATGTCACAGACAGAGGTGTATCACGCTGCACGTGTTGACACTGCGATGTGCATGCCTGATGCATGCAGGTGCTGCAGCTGGGCCTCTCGCTGAGTCAGCGGCACGTCGGCTGCTGCTGGCTCAGCTGCGAGCCAGCATGCACCCCAGCAAGCTGCTGCTGGTGCTGGCTGCGTCAGCAACAAACATCCGCAGGTAGGTGTTTGCTGTTGTACTCATGAAGTCATGCAAGCTTTTGCCAAACGTCTGGGCAGGTGTTGTGGTAGTTGTGCATGGTAATTTGCCACTAGCCATTGTGCTGGCAACCTGGTTGAGAATCACAATCCTTGATGTGTTGAGCATGTCAAGGAAAGCAACGTAAACCAAGCATCTTGCTTGTGCTGGATCGCAGAAGATGCTGCCGCTGAATATACATTTTGTTACAAAGGATTCTTTTTTACTTTTAATCTAAAGAAAACGTAAAAAAAATCGCACTGACGTTGTGCCATCCCCCTGCTCTGCTGTGCTTATAGCAGTCATTGGTTCCCCACATGGTGCAGACAGAAGACGCTGCTGCTGCTGCCGCTGCTGCTGCTGCTGCTGCTGCCGCTGCTGCTGCTGCTGCAGGCTTGAGCTGACTGTGGACCAGTCCTGGCCGGGCAGCGTGCTGGCCAGCCTGGGGCAGCTGCAGCGCCTCACACAGCTGCAGGTGCGCAGCAGCAGCAGCAGCAGCAGCAGTAGCTCTGTGTCATTGGTAGCGGTGCCACTTTCTGTGCCTCAGTGCAAGCACTGACGGGGCCTCGCTTATCAAAAAGGCATTCACCTGGTTCTGATATGACAATGAGAGGAGACAGTTGCTGATGGGGTTTTGCTACAGTTTTTGTGCCATCAACACCTCAACATGCTGCGTGCTGTTGCAACAAACCTAACTTGTTGCGCTTTCTGCAGGTGTTGAAGCTGGGCTGTGGGCGGCAGGACCCGCCGCCTGAGATGTGGGCCGGGCTGTCTCGCCTGACCAGCCTGCAGTGGCTGTGCTGACACAATCCTGTTGTGCTTGCTGCAGGTGTTGAAACTGGATTGTGGGCGGCAGGACCCGCCGCCTGAGATGTGGTCTGGTCAAACTGTCGTGACCTTTGTGCAATTGCGGCGCTGATGCTCCACAGCTGTCCTCTGCTTCCCCCATGCAGGTCCTCAAGCTGGACTGTGGCCGGCAGGACCCGCCGCCTGATGTGGCCTGGTCTACTTGCCCATCCTCTGTGACCAATTCGCAAGTGCGTGGCTGATACAAACTTGTTGCGCTGCTGTAGGTCCTCAAGCTGGACTGTGGCCGGCAGGACACGCCACCCGAGATGTGGGCCGGGCTGTCTGGCTTGAGCAGCCCGCAATTGCGGCGCTGTTCAAAGCTTGTTGCGCTTGCTGCAGGTCTTGAGATTGCACCGTGCACGGCAGGGCCCGCCAATTGAGATGTGGGCCTGGCTGTCTGGCCTGAGCAGCTGCAATTGCGGCGCTTTCAGAAAGATGCAAATTTGTTGCGCTTGCTGCAGGTGTTGAAGTCGGACTAGTCAATCTGGCGTGACTTTTGTGCATTTTCGGCGCTGACCTGTTTACATACGCTGCTCCCCTGTAGGTCCTCAAGTTGGACTGTGGGCGGCAGGACCCGCCGCCTGAGATGTGGGCTGGCCTGTCTGGCCTAGTCAGCTTGCGGTTGCGTTGCTGACACTTCACTGCTGTTGCTGCTCCCTGCTGCCCCCTTGCAGGTCCTCAAGTTGGACTGTGGCTGGCAGGACCCGCCGCCTGAGATGTGGGCCGGGCTGTCTGGCCTGACCAGCCTGCAGTGGCTGTGCTGATACAAGCTTTGTTGCGCTTCTGCAGATATTGAAGTTGGGCTGTGCCCGGGGCAGCAGGACCCACCAACGAGATGACTGGTCAATCTGGGGGACCTTTTGCAATTGCGGTGCTGACGCTCCACTGCTATTGCTGCTCCTTCCTTGTCCCCCGTAGGTCCTCAAGCTGGACTGTGGCCGGCAGGACCCGACACCTGAATGTGGGCCGGGCTGTCTGGCCTGACCAGCCTGCAATTGTGGGCTGACACATGCCTGTTGCTCTTGCTGCAGGTATTAAAACTGGACTGTGGGCGGCAGGACCCACCGCCTGAGATGTGGGCCGGCCTATCCGGCCTCACCAGCCTGCAGTGGCTGTGCCTGCGCTGGCTGGAGGCGCTGCCTGTGGCATGCCTGGCACCCCTCACAAACCTTGTGGTGCTACAGCTCAAAGCCATTACTCGGCCGCCAGGTGAGCTAGTGTTGATGTTGCTTTGGCAAGTTTGTGTTTGATGTTGCAAGTTTGTGCTTGATGCTGCCTGTGGCCTGCCTGGCACCCCTCACAGCTTTTGGTGGTGCTGCAGCTCAGGCAATCACACGGCCGCCAGGTGGGTGATCTGTGTGTGATGTCCTATGCTGCTGGTGACTGTGATTTGGCAAGTTGTTGTCTGTATTGGCGTGCCTGGCGCCACTCACAAACCTGGTGCTGCTGCAGCTCAAGGCAATCACTCGGCCGCCAGGTGGGTGATCTGTGTGTGATGTCTACGGGATAGTATGCTGATGTTGATGTTGATGTGGCGAGTTGCTGTCTGACGTGCTGCAGAGGTCTGCCTGGCGCCACTCACAAACCTGGTGGTGTTCGCAGCTCAAAGCCATTACACGGCCGCCAGGTGGGTGATCTTTGTGTGATGTGTTGTGCTGCTGTTGATGTTGCTTTGGCGAGGTGTAGTCCAACGTGCTGCATAGGCCTGCCTGGCACCACTCACAGCCCTGGTGGTGCTGCAGCTCAAGGCGATCACTCGGCCGCCAGGTGGGTCATTTTTGTAAAAATAATAATCAATCCTTGTAAGCCATACCTTTTGGCATCTGTGAGTGATGTCCTATGCTGATGTGGATGTCGCTTTCCCAAGTTGTTGTCTGGCGCGCTGTATTGGCCTGCCTGGCACCACTCGCAAACCTGGTGGTGTCGCAGCTCAAGGCAATCACTCGGCCACCAGGTGGATGATCTGTGTGTGATGTGCTATGTTGATTTTGCTTTGGCGAGTTGTTGTCTGACGTGCCGCGTTTGCTGCGGCCGCGCGTGCTACAGTTCTCCCAGCGAGCTGTTGCTCTGCTGCAGCTGCTGCTGACTGGCAGAGGTGTGTAGCAACCAAGAGTCCATACATAACAGCATATGCATGCAAGCAAAAGAGATTGGCCAGGATTGTCATTGATACCATATGTTGCTGCTGCGTCTGCCGCAGCTGCTGCTGCGTCTGCCCAACATACAGACACATGTACCACACTGCATCATTTGTTGCTGCTGCGTGCTGCAGCTGCTGGTGAGCTGGCGGAGCTGCTGTGGGGCATGCTTCACTGGTGCCGCGTCCTCAGCACTGCTTGTTGCCCAACATACAGACGTCTGATACCAACTGATACCATATGTTGTCGCTGTGGCTGCTGCAGCTGCTGCTGAGCTGGCGGGGGTGCTGCCAGGCACTCGTCCAGCGCCCACGTGACACATCAGTTTCGCCAGCTTATGTTGTACTGCTGCTGCTGCTGCTGGCTCGCTGCTGCGTCTGTTGCAGCTGCTGCTGAGCTGGCGGAGGTGCTGGCAGGCATGCACTGCTTGTTGCCCAAAATACAGACGTCATTTACCACACTAATATAATATGTTGCTGCTGTTGTTGCTGCTGCTGCTGCTGCAGCTGCTGCTGAGCTGGCAGAGGTGCTGTCAGGCATGCCCCAACATATGTCAAGCTGCTGTCTTGCTGCTGCTACTGGCTTGCTGCAGCTGCTGCTGAGCTGGCGGAGGTGCTGTGCGGCATGCTCCACGCATTGCAGGGCCATTCAACACATAAACCTCTCTCAACATGTATTGCACTGCTGCCTTGCTGTGTGCTGCAGCTGCTGCTGAGCTGGCAGAGGTGCTGGCAGGCATGCTCCACGCATTGCAGGGCCATTCAACACATAAACCTCTCTCAACACGTATTGCACTGCTGCCTTGCTGTGTGCTGCAGCTGCTGCTGAGCTGGCAGAGGTGCTGGCAGGCATGCCCCAACATATGTCAAGCTGCTGTCTTGCTGCTGCTACTGGCTTGCTGCAGCTGCTGCTGAGCTGGCGGAGGTGCTGTCAGGCATGCTCCACGCATTGCAGGGCCATTAAACACGCAAACCTCTCTCAGCATGTGTTGCGCTGCGCTTTATTGTGCTGCGGCTGCTGCTGAGCCGGCGGAGTGCTTAGCAGGCATGCTTCCACGCATTGCAGAACCATTCAACACATAAGCCTCTCAACATGTATTGCATAACGCGCAACATTGCTGCGGCTGCTGCTGAGCTGGCGAAGTGCTGGCGAGCATGCTCCACGCATTGCAGTGCCATTCAACACATAAACCTCTTTCAACATGTATTGCTGTGGTGCCTTGGTGTGTGCTGCAGCTGCTGCTGAGCTGGCAGAGGTGCTGGCAGGCATGCTCCACGCATTGCAGGGCCATTCAACACATAAACCTCTCTCAACATGTATTGCACTGCTGCCTTGCTGTGTGCTGCAGCTGCTGCTGAGCTGGCAGAGGTGCTGGCAGGCATGCCTCACTTGTGCAGCGTCCACATGAACATCAGCCTCCTCAACAAATGTCACACTGCTGCTGCTGCATGCTGCAGCTGCTGCTGAGCTGGCGGAGGTGCTGGCAGGCATGCCGCGGCTGTCTGCGCTGGCCATTGAGGGAGGGCTGCTGGACGTGCAGGGCGACTGGCTGAGGGACATTGCGGGACTGCTGTGGCATGGACGGTGCGTGTGTCTGAACTGTGTCTGAACTGCCCATTGTGTGGGTGTGTGGTGTGCGTGTGTGTTGTGCTTGGGATAAGGTTTGTAATGATGCTGCTGGACGTGCAGGGCGACTGGCTGGGGGACATCGCGGGGCTGCTGCGCCACGGCAGGTGCATGCGTATGAAATGTGAGTGTACCAGGTGTGGGTGGGTGTATTGGGTGTGGGTGCATTGTGCTTGAACTAGGGTCCACATTGCTGCTTCTGGACGCGCAGGACGACTGGTCTAGGGGCATTGCGGGACTGCTGCGGCATGGACGGTGCGTGGGTCAACTGCCTCTTGTGTTGTGCTTCGAATGGGTTCTGCAATAGGGCTGCTGCACATGCAGGGGGACTGGCTGCGGGACATTGCGGGACTGCTGCGGCATGGACGGTGCGTGGGTGAATAGTGCTTTGCGTGCTTGCGTGCGTGGCGGGTGCGTGTGTGCATGGCGGGCGGGCGAGTGGGCGGGTGCGTGTGTGCTGTGATTGTGAATAGTATGCTAGACGTGCAGGGGGACTGGCTGAGGGACATCGCAGGACTGCTGCGGCATGGACGGTGTGTGGCTGTGCTTGGGAGTAGGGCTCGTATCTTGGGTGTATGTTGGGCGTGCAGGGAGACTGGCTGCGCGACATCGCGGGACTGCTGCGCCATGGCAGGCGCGCGTTTGTGAACTGTGTTGATGAGAAATGCGCAGTTTATCAAGCCTCTCTCACTGCTGCAGGTGCACTAATAGTTGGGAGGGCACGTGCTGTGCACCTGTTCTGCTGTTATCCACTCACGTCTGCTTGTTCTGCTTGTCAAGCTATGACGCTTTTTGCTCTGTTGACAGGTGGACGAGCAGCTGGGTGGAGCACACGCAGGGACCTGTACGCTGTCTTGACGTCATGCTGCTTATGCTGCTTGTGTTGCTGTTGCTGCTCTGTCAACAGGTGGACCAGCAGCTGGGTGGAGCACAAGTTGCGGTTCGCCAACGCTGTTCTCGAATTCATTCTGCTTATGCTACTTGTGTTGCTGTTGCTGCCGCTGTTGCTGCCCCGTACAGGTGGACCAGCAGCTGGGTGGAGCACACCCTGTGGGATTTTGTAAGCTGTCCGCGAGTTGCTGGCTGGTTATGCTGCTGCTGCTGCTGTTGTTGCTGCTGTGATCAGGTGGACAAGCAGCTGGGTGGAGCACACGCCAGCGACCTTGTACGCTGTTCTTGAGTTGCATGCTGCTTATGCTACGTGTGTTGCTGTTGCTCAGTAGGATGGTTGCTGCTGCTTTTGCTGCTCTGTTGTCAACAGGTGGACCAGCAGCTGGGTAGAGCACACCCTGTGCAGGCAGCAGCACCTGCGTGTGCTAGGCTCCATCACAGCCGCACTACTCATGGCAGTGGCCCTCAACAGCCCCAAGTGGCCAGAGATGATCGTAACAGCCGTGCTGGCAGCAGTCGCAGGCACTGTCTTTGTCCTGGCGGTGGCGGCATCGCTGCTCAGCTTGATGCTTGATAGCACGGCTGCTGCAAGTCATGCGGCGATGACTCAGCAGCAGCAGCAGCAGCAGCAGGCTGGGGGTCCTGAGAAAGGTCCTGAGAGTCCTGACAGTCAAGCTGGGAATGAGGGTCAAGCTGAGAGTACAGTCAGCAGTCAGGCTGCAGGTCTCACAAGGGCTGCTGCCAACGACAGCACAGCTGGCACTGCTGCTGCTGCTGGTGCTGCCAGCAGCAGCAGTAGAATGTGCAGTACACGTGGCAGCAGCATGGTGTGGTGGCTGCTGATGGTGGGCTGGCATTGGGTGGCCGGCTTGATGCTGTGGTGGCTGCGGGTGTTAGATTGGACGCTGCACAGGTTCACATGGGCAAACCAGGCCAGCAGCAGCAGCAGCGTTGGTGCTCCTGTTGCTACAGCCTTTGCTGCAGCTGCAGCATGGTTTGCAGGCAGACAGCAACCGCAGCAGCAGCAGCAGCAGCGCCAGGGTTCTCTGCCACCATCATCAGCTGTGGCGGCTGCAGCAGCAGCGATAGCAGCAGCTGGCCGCAGCTGCAGCAGCAGCAGCGTTGGGGGTGCAGCTGTAGCGGACCCTGGTGCTGCTTTCAGGCGCCTGCGATTCCTCAGCCTCAGGCGCTGCACGCTGAGCAACCACAGCAGCAGCTTGAGCAATCGCATATGGGAGATGACAAACCTGACAAGCCGGCTAGGCCCCGGGTTTAGGTCTCAAGCGGTTGCGGTTCTGCTGGGGTTGCTATTATGGCCTTTGGCTGCTGGTGCGGCGTTGAGCCGCATCGCTGCTGGCAGCAGCTACAAAGCAGCAGCTGGCAGCGCTGGTGGGGGATGGGGGGAGCTATGGAACCGAGGCTTTGCTTCTGCTGCCGGCTCTGCTGCTGGTGCTGCAAGTGCAGGTAGTGCTGGTGCTGCTGCTGGTGGTGGTGGTGTAGCTGGGAGTGCATTTGGTACTGCAGCCGGCAGCAGCAGGGGCCGCGGCAGGTTTGCAGGCTGGGGTTGGTACTGGGACGCATTGTGTGGCGTCCTGCAAGCAGCCGCAAACAGTGTAGAGGTCGCAGCAGTTGGGCGGGGCAGTGCAATCGTGGGTTTAGTGAGTGAGATGCCCGAGCTCAGGTTTTTGGACATAACGTGGCTAAACCTCGAGCCCTGGGAGCTGCGCGGGCTTGCGCAGATGAAGCAGCTGCATTATTTGGGGCTGGGGAAGCAGCAGGTTGGTGTGCTGACGTCACAAGAGGCTCAGTTTGGCAGTTGTCTTAGGAGGAGCAGCAGGAGCAGGGGACGGGGCAGATCAGGCGGTGGTTTGTTTGGGACTTTAGGTGGTTGGTTTGGCTGGGGTGGACGTAGCAATGCAAGACGTGCTGAATCCACAGCAGCAGCAGGGCAGGGGTTTGCAGGGGGTGGTACTGCAGCAAGCGCCCCAGCAGTGAATGCAGCTGCAGAAGTGGGCGGGGGACGAGCCAGTGCTGGGTGGTTGGGATGGCTGTTTGCTCCTGTGTGGCGGCTGTGCTGGCTGCTGTGGTGGTGCTGCGC
The DNA here is from genome assembly GCA_902809745.2 of Tetradesmus lagerheimii. Taxonomy (NCBI): domain Eukaryota; kingdom Viridiplantae; phylum Chlorophyta; class Chlorophyceae; order Sphaeropleales; family Scenedesmaceae; genus Tetradesmus; species Tetradesmus lagerheimii. The sequence goes on along the minus strand of CADDIJ020001849.1, from coordinate 77,485 downwards.
AGGGCTCTGTGGGCTGCTCTTTGGGCGTGTGTGGCTACTGCTGCCAGATGCTGGCGGCTTCAGGCTTGGCCCCGGTGCTGCTGCTGCTGCTAGCCGCGGTGGTGGGGCGTTTGGTGGCAGTGCATGGGGTGTTAAGGAGCGTGATGGTGCGGGGTGGTTGGAGGGGGGCCCAGCCATGGTGCTTGTGGAGGCGCCAGCTGGCTTTGATGAAGTCATTGAGAGGGATGTTATGACAAGTGCATCAGCAGCAGACTGAGGCTGTGTTGGGTGCGGCGTTACGCTTTGGGCAGGTTCGCTGCTGTGGGCAGCTGCACTCGCGGGTGCGGCCAGGCGTAGGATGCTCGGATCTGTTCGACAGCATCCAATGTTATGCTAACATGCTGTGATGATGAGTTGAGGTCCTTTATCAGCAGGCTGCACAGCAGCATGCCAATCTGACAGCAGCGGAGTTGAACTGAAGTTGCAGAACAGCTGTACAGCTGTTCTGCACATGTGGCAGCAACCAGCATCGTTGCTGAGCAACCGACGAGCTGAGCAACCAGAGTATGGGTATGCGCACGCGGCCTTGTTGTGATGGCTAAGGTCATTTTAGTTGTGTGGTTTGACAATTACAGCGGTTGCATTTACGCTGAAGGAGAAGTTTGGCACAATCAAGAGCTGCCAGCGTGGCGCGGGAAGAAGCCAGGAAGTGACAATGGCCAGGAGCCCGTGCGTACTCGCCAGCCGTGTTTGGGTTGGCAGCATTGCTTTGTTGTCTATATATTCATGTGATCGAAGTGTTGATATCAGCATCTGGCGTATTGCAAGACATCCAGGTTGTTGCCCGTTGGCGTCATTCGAAACACACTTTGCTGACACGCAGCAACAAACATTTATTATCAGTCTGAAGTAATGTATAGAGCAACATACATAGTTTGGATTTCTGCTGCAGTGTGGTGCTGGGCAGCAGCAGCAGCAGCTCAGGACTACACGCGCGATGGACCGTGTGCGTACCAGAAAGTCGCGGCTGGGCCGCAAATCATGCCAGAGTCCACTGGATGCAAACTTCAAGCGTGCTTGCTGAAGGTTACTGTGACGTTGCCACGTAAAGAGCAAGCAGCAGGCAGTGCATGTCCAGCAGGACCTTTCCCCACGGTCTTCATCTACAATGCATTCCAGGCAAGCGTTCTATTCACATTCAAGCTGAATGCAGCCCGTTCAGTACAAAATGCCGAGCCGGGCAGAGTTCAGCACACTTTGAGGCAGTCATCAAGCACCAGCTGCAGCTTCAGGCTGTAGTTGCTGCTGCTGCTGCCTCCACCGCAGCTGCTTTTGTAACCCGCTGGATGTCTTTATCTTTGTTACCTGCAAAGTTGTGCTTGCGCTGTGCCTGCTCATGTTCAGATCAAACCATATCATGGCACCTGTGCTCCTTCCCACCTTGCAGACCCAGTCAGTACCATACAAGGCGTATGCGAGGCGCCTGGCATCATTTGGCTATGCAGTGGTGCAGTATGACACACCCTTTGGCACAATCATAACTGACAATGTGGAGGTGAGTTGCCGCAGCTTCAGTATGAGATGTGTGAGGCAGGTTAGGCACTGCTATCAGCCTAAGAGGGTGCAGTCAGCAGCTCACATGTCGAGCAGGTGATGACGCATCTGCTGCTACTGCTACTGCTGCTGCTGCTGCTGCTGCTGGGGCCATGATCAGTGTGCATAGGGTGTGTCAGCTTATACCTGGTAACATAAACATAAACTTCTGCTGCGCTTGCCTTGCTGTTGTGCTGCTTGCAGCTCCAGTTCATGCAGCTGGCGCTGGACAATTTGAAGGCACAGGCTGCCAGCAACAGCAGCTCACTGCATGGCAGGATCAACTTTGATGTGCTGGCTGTTGCAGGCCACAGCAGGTGCGGCAGCAGGAAGATGACAGCTGGGACATTCCATGCAGCCGCAGTGGATGCCAATTGTGTGGTCATGCTTGCATCGATCACAAGTGACTATTATGCACACAGGATAGTCACATGTACACACATGTGGGTCCAGTCACCATCACGGATGGTATGAGCCACCCTGATTGTTGTTACAGCGGCCAAAGGATAAATCTGTTGTCAGGGCATTGCAGCTGGCAGTGAGCAGGTGACATTTTAGGGTACCACATGTGCATTGCGTGATCTTCTACGCTAGCTGCTGCTGCTGCTGCTGCTTGATATTGCCGCTGCAGGGGTGGCAAGCTTGCTGCGCTGCAGCTGGCTGGCAACCCAGCTGTCAAAGCTGGCTACCTGATAGACCCAGGTGCGAGGAAAGCTGTCACTCATATACCCAATTAGATGGTGTTGTGCTGCATGGCCAAACATCCCGCACCTGCAGCATTTGCTAGCACTGCTCACCTGATTGGTCGAGGTGAGGGCAGACATGTGTTGGATTCCAAATTCACTATGCAACAGCAGCATGTTGCTTGCAATGCACTTTGCTTTCAGGGCTGCATCTTTGAGGCCCACAGCTGCAGCACAGATGCAACCAGCAGTTGTCTGATCTGCAGCGAGGTGTCTAGGAGAATGAAACGCCGGCCAAACAAACATACGTAGTACACAGTTTCAGAAGGTTCTGCTAGGAATGGCCATGGAAATTCCACGATAGATATAAGAAACACAACACATGTTGCTGCAAACCTGCCACACTCATAATCACGTGGTTGCAAACCCCACTTGTGTTTCTTGCTGTGTTCTGCACCTGGGTACCGCAGTTGACAACACCATCTTCAGCCCAGAGAGCCCACTGTACCCTTCAGCAGTCAAAGCCCTAGCAGCAGCAGCACCGCAGCGCATCGCTGGCGTCTCAGGAGCCGGCGTGACGTCACTTTGCAACCCAGAAAACGCAAACTACGAGAAGTTTTACGCAGTGCTGGGCAGGGGCAGCTGGCTACAGGAGCTGCCACAGGCAACGCATCTGTCGTATGCACAGACGCCACTGGCTGCGACGCCGATCTGTGGCAAGGGCAGCACCACACCAGCGGTGAGGGTGGAGTGAGAATGTGGATGTTGACTGTATTATCCTCTATGCTGCAGTTTGGACTGCATACGCCGCAGAGACTGCGTCTAAATAGAGGTTGAAAGCACCAAACCAGTGGTGAGGGTGGAGCGTGCATCATACTGCAGTCTATGCTGCAGTATGGTATGCAGTTCTGGGGATAGTGTCGCGTTGGAGTACCTCTAGTGTATTGACTGCACATGTCACAGATCGTCTGCACCAGGCTAGTACTTTACTGAGCAGTGTTGCATTCTGAGCGACCAGAGATTGCTTCACCCAAGGTGGATCACAGCACAGCATTGGTTGATGCACTGCAGCACGCAGTGGAGCGTGTGTGGACCTGTGTACAGTACCAACAACACCGCATGCTTGTTGCTGATGTTCATGTTGCTGCCACATGTGCTGTGCCTCTGCAATGCCTGCAGGTTGGTGTGCCGGTGACTGTTGCGACAGTCACTGCTTGGATGGAGCAGGCCATCAGGGGAAAGGTGAGCGCAGGACAGACAGCCTGCCAGCAGTGCAGGTTGTGCCGCACAAGATGCACCTGGCATGATGTACGGATCTGCCATACTCACAGACACATGACAAACCACTGGACAGCTGGCTGTCAGATGCTATCATCTACTCGTACAATGTAAACAGCACTCCTGCACGATCAAGGACGTGATCTCTGGCAGCGAGGCCATGACCAACGTTGCTTACGCTACTGCAGTGTCAGTGATGCCGGGAGCGCATGCAGGCCTGCTGTTTGGAGCTTGCTGCGCAATATCGCAATCTCACTGCTGCTGCTGCTGCTTCTGCCTGCTGCAGTCGATGCCGGCTGAGTTCACAGCCTGGGCAAAGCAGAAAGTGCTGGAGGGACTCATGACACTTGCAGAGAAGCAATGAAGACATCAGTCTCACTGCGAAACTGGCAGGAGTTTGGTGGACTTTGGAGACTGCTTGACTGTCATAATCGCCGTCCATTGTAGCGTGTTCTGTGCTACAGTGACATTTGCAGCAACGTATGAGATTGATGCATCACGTTTCCAGGTGCAGCAACGTATGAGATTGATGCATCACAGAGCCTGATGTCGCAAATGCATGCCAAGCAGTCACTGAGTGGTAACTGACTGGCTCTTGACTATTAGGCTATGACGGTTTGCTGCTCTAGGGAATCGGCCTAGCAGTGGGAAGGACAAGCGTCAAACTTTTTTGGATCAACGCAGTGGCCAAGCAGGCTGTTAAGTAACTTGGCAAGCAGCCTGGCCTGCACCATGCAGTGGCACCGTGGCTGTACAGCAGCGTGTGCCACGTGACATGCGCTTGCAGTGCCTTCTCGCTAGGCACTTGTCACTATGCTATCCGTGGCAGGCAGCAGTATGTGCATCGCGTCTCTTTTCCTGCCGGTGATTTGATCAAATTGCAGCCACCAGAAGTTCGACACCCCGAGACAGAAGCCTGGAAGTGACAAGAAGCAACACAGCAAGGCATTTCACCATCTCCAAGACGCTCAAACTTGCTTAACTTTGGCTATTCTAAAGGTTGCTGCAGCTGCTCAAGCACAATCGCCGGGAGGGTGGCTTATCGGTGCACCCTGCGTCGTGCTGGTTACCCTGCGGTGCATTCTTGCTGTCGTAGCTTCCAACATCTAATATCCCCGGCTGTAAGATTCCTAAGGTCCCATTATGCTGTCTAAGCAGACACTGTCCGTAGTGCTCCTATGCATAGTAGCGACCGCAGCAGTGGCGCAGGATTTTACCACGGATGGGCCATGCGCATACGAGCGACTCGCAACTACATCACAGACGATGCCAGCAACGACTGGCTGCACTGGCACGTCCTGCACGATTAGGGTTACTGTGACATTGGCCGTGCGACACAGACAGCAGGAGGAGGTTGTCCTGCAGCCCCATACCCGATTGTGGCCTGTTACAACGGGTTCCAGGTACGTCTACATCAATTCAGACGTTGAATTCGGCCTGCAAAACCCGCTGCTTGGCGAGTCAGTAGCGCACATGCAGCCCATGCCAGGCTAACACAGCAGCACAAGTGCTGCTACAGCCACGGCTTGCAATTGTTGCAACAGCCATACCCCTAACCTATTGCTAGCTGAGCATCACATTGTAACAGCAACATCCTTTGACGGCAGCTGTTTCAGCCACACTTCATGGCAGCATGGCTCGTACTCAGCTTGCAATTGGCATACTGAAACTAACAACTGCCGCTGTGTGCACCCTTTGGATGTCCACCTGCAGCCAACTGCATCCAACTACCGTGCCTATGCCAACCGCCTGGCATCATACGGCTACACAGTCGTGCAGTACGACTCAGCATCAGGCAGCATCATTGTTGGCATTGTGGAGGTGAGGCAGGCGCTGCGTGGCCATGTCCTGCAGCAGTGCTGCGAGCAAGATGGTGACTGGACCCACATGTAACTAACGTCTCTCAGATTCTAAACTCAAAGTCTGCTGCTGCTGCTTGTCCCAACTGTGACACACTTCATTTTTTGTGGCTTGACTCGCTGTGCATGTTGTTGCTGCTGCCTGCAGCTGAAGTTAATGCAGGTTGTGCTGAACAACCTGGCTGCTTCCACGCTGGCACCCAGGGTCAACACTGGCGTCCTGGCAGTAGCAGGACACAGCAGGTGTGACAAACGCTGTGGCAGCAGCTGCTCAGCTGCAACTTTGTTCGCTTGACACTCTACCAAAACCTTGATCTGCGACGCATCCTGTCCCAGGCCCGATCTGACCACCAGCAACTGCATGTCAAAAGATAGTGACAAGCAAACACACATACACTAACAGCGCCGACAGTGCACGTGCTGCAGTGTTGTGTCCCAAGGCCTTTAAGCCGGCCGGCATATGCTGCTGCAACTGCACTGCCGCACTGGCAGCACAGTTCTCGCATTATCGCGCCTCACTGGCTGCTGCTGCTGCTGCACTGCAGGGGTGGCAAGCTTGCTGCGCTGCAGCTGGCTGGCGGCTACGTGAACCCTGCGCCAGTGGCAGCCTACCTGGTGGACCCAAGTAAGGCGGCTGAAGCACATCTGCTTGAAGGCTTTATTGCTCTCACATGTGGGAACCATCATATGTACCTTTTTTGTGCTTCATCTGATAGGCTGATATCTTCAGTATCTAGCAGCACAGCACATGTGTCACCACGCCACAACTAGCAGCATATTGCTGACAAACCTGTGAAAAGCAGTCGTCATGGTTGCTTGTGTTTGACCGCCACCACCACCACCATCACTGCTATTTCCTGCTATTTCCTGCTATTTCAATGCAGTTGACAACACGATGTTCAGCCCAGAAGGTCCCAGCTACCCATCTGCAGCAAAAGCCCTAGCAGCAGCAAGCCCACGCCGCATTGCTGGCGTGTCAGGAGCAGGCATCATATCTTCCTGCAACACAGCTGGCACAAACTATCCTAGGTTTTGGGCAGAGCTGGGATCTGGCAGTTGGCTAATGGTGCTGCCTGGAGCAACGCACGTGTCGTTCACATCAGCGTCGCTGGCAAGCCTGTTTGGAATCTGCGGCTTTGGACGCACCTCTGCCTCAGTGAGTTCAGAATGCTGGGACCTGAACTGTTGGTACATGTGACCTGCCAGTGACATACATCACATCACATCGCAATACATGCTCCACTCGAACAGGAGTGGGAACCACAGTCAGGAGCAAATGGAAAGCCCTTACAAGTGCGCGGCATGCTACCTATGCATGCCATGCAAGCAAGCATGCACAGACACCGCTAGCTTTGGGGTAGCTATACAGAGTGCGCCGAACTTGCAGAGCAGCACCTCTGCATGGTGCAGCAGCAGCAGCCGCAATGCCAAACAGTGCTGCACTTAAAGCAAATTTGATGTGTGTCTGCAGACGACCACTGCAATCACTGCTGCCACCATGACTGCTTGGATGCAAGGCACCATCAGAGGCGCAGTAAGAGAAGGCAAAGCAATGCTTTCATTTCGCGTGCAACGACTTGCGACGCTGTTGCTATGTCTGCTGCAAGTTGATTGGCTTGGTGTGCACGCGGCTCCTAGGAGACATGCCGGTATCAAAATGCTTTGCAGTGTCTGCACATTGCAGTGCAACTAATATGAGTGCAGCAGCTTGAACCTGTCACACTTGCACAAACTGCTGCAGCTGCAACATCATCCTGCAGCGTCAGCACTTGCTGCATTGCATCGTATGTGCCTAGAGATGTCATCCGGTGTCTTTGCTGTCATGTTTTGACAATGTTTTGAATCGGGGTGGCGTCTTCATCAGATGATGACTTGACCCACATGTAGCACTCTCTGTGCTCGTCATAGATTGCCGTTACTTGATTGGCTTTTTCAAAAACCTGTGCTGCAGGGGACACAAGCGCTGCAGGCGTACCTGACCCAGCAGAGCAGCATCCTCACCTTCTCAGTGAAGCCCTGAACTTCCCCTGAACTTCCCACCGGCCAGCCTGGAACTTCACTGGAAGTTCTGATCTTCAGGCCTTGCAGCGTCAAAATTCACAGTGAAGTCTGGATGTGGTCCATGTGCAGCAGCTTGCACGAGCAACTGACCATGACGCATTTGGCAGCAATCAAAAGGCAGCATGCACCTCACGCAGTGAAGTGCCGTCACTTGTGAAGCTGTGCTTCCGGCTGTGGATCCATGAGCGAGCTACAAGAAGTTCGCAGTAGCAGGCCGTGCTTTTTTGGCCGTTTCCTGGCAGGAGTTGAAGCAATAAGTGTCACGTTGTGGCCAATGCATCAGAAAAGAGGAGCTGGGCTGCAGCGACATCCTGCAGATCTGCAGCATCTAGATGCAGCACTTGTTTGCTGGCTACTGAAGGCGCTACACTCCGCCACCAGTGAACCCGCCGGCGCACCACACAGGCACCACACAGGCAGCAGGCGTAACGCATAGTATTGGATACTATTGCTTCCCACAGCAGTGGAGGCCTCCATTGCGGCTACTATGTCAACGTAATCAACAAATGAATGCCACGTTTGATAGAGTGATGAATTTGATGTGCGATCCACTTGCAGGCCTGTGACGGCATGGCACCTGACCGCCAGATTGGGGCGCTCAACCGGACAAAAGCAGTTTTGAACAGTGATACCTGACAAACCCTACCAGCTGGATATATGGCTAGATGGTTGTTACTATTCACCACTGCTGTTGGTGGCTGACTTGGGTATGGAAAGTGGCATGCCAAAGGCAGCTGATGCCACATCCGCTGCTTTTGTTATCCTAGCATGCATATTGCATCTGGGATGCTACAGATCTGTAGCTGCGTCTAGACGCAGCACCCGCACTTTGTTCGTGCATAGCACATCTTGTATTCCGTTGCACGGCTTTGATTACTCTGTACTAATCGCTTTGCTACTATGCGCTGGGCTGGTAGGCCCTGCATGACTTGTATGGCATAAGCATGCATGCCATTTGCTACTGTAGTGCTTGCTGACATGTACGCCCCAGCGGCATGTGATGTGGCACTGCCACAGCTGTTTTGACGTCAAGCTGTTGTTGCAAACAACATTCCCCCACACTTTCCAGTAAATATTACCAGGTAACTGTTAGCTGGCTAGCATGCTACAGCTGCTATAGCATGCGCATGCTGATTGCTGCTGATGATGATGATCTTGCTTGAGAAACATGCTGATTGCGGCATACTTGTGTGATACGACAGCAGCGGCATTGCATACATCTAGCACATCAGTCATGGCGGCGGGTTCCTTTGCCGTGCTCAACGCACGCAAGCGTAGGGTGTGCAGCAGCCGCTGCTGCGACAGCAGCAGCAGCATGCATGCATGCATGTCAACTCTGCAGTCTGCCAGCCATCAAGTTCAACGCAGGCTGCATTTGATAGTTTTCAAGCCTGGCACAAAATACTTGCCTTGTACCACGTTGCACTGGTGTGCGTCTGCATAATGTATTGAAGCCAGCTACGTGCTTATGCTGTGCACCGTGCTGAGCACGTCCGACACGGTGTCAGCAGGTTGTGGGTGGTGGGAAAGACGGGTGCTTGTGCACCATGCGGGCTGCGTGCAGCAAAGTGCTAATTGTCTTTACGTGTGTGATCAGCCTTGTTGTCTGTTGTGTGCAGAGCATCATGGTTAACTTTGCACACTTCCTGCACACTTGGTCTGAGTAAGCCTCAAGGTCACCCATACGGTGCGCACAGGGCCCCACAGTGTTGCTGCGGCAGCAGCGTGCTGCTGGTCAACATGCATTTTTTGCAATTTGAGTATCCTGCAATCCTTCTAGTGCAGGCCTAGGACGACATGGCCATTGTTCGAACCACCGTGGTCTGGCATATTATTATGTTGCCCGGGGCTAAGCCATTGTAAGGCAAACACCCACCAACAATGCAAGCCAAACACCACTGGCTCATGATGAGCCGAGTAACAGTGCTGCCGCCTGCATGCTGCGCAAACTGCTCAGGCAAACTCGAAAGTTGCCTGCCAAGCTGGCACACAAGAATGCATGTAATGCAAACAGTGTCCTAGCCAGTGACTGCAGCTATTTATTCTCGCCAGGGAACTCCCCAAAACTGAAAGCGGCATAATGACTCTATTGCAGTCACTGTCGGCACCAGCAGCAAGCTGGAAACAACTACTGTTTTTAGCCTAGCAGGCAAGATTCCTGCTGCGCTTGCTGAGCAAGCAGCCCAGCGCAGTTCGCCCACTTGGCCAGTATAGCCCCTGCCCCCTCCACTCAAGACTACATAGACAGTACCCTTACAGCATGTGTTTCAATGCGGCTGCTAACATTTTTTGCAACTGCGACAGTCTTTCCTTGACTGGAACAAAACAGAGGCGCTCTCATCATGTGATCACTCCATCCCTGCAAACCCCAATGGCCAGTGCGCGGTGCGTGTGATACAAGGGTGCCAGCACTCTGATAACGCTGCAGCTTGCAGCAACAAACCAGGTTCTAGTAACGCTGCAGCACCAACTATTACTTGCATAACCAGGAATGCATGTATACGAGCACATCCAGATTGCCAGGCAGCTCAGCCGACGCCTTTCTGGGAATGTTACTCTACGATAGCCTTGAATCAACATGTCAACATTAATTAGACCAGACGTGACACCCTCAACTACACAGTCAGTGTACAACAGTTCAACGTTGGCAACGACTTGTGACTTGGCAGGATTCACAAGACTCTTATGGCATATCTCAATGCTGCTCATACCATATGCTGCAACAGAGCAAATTCTCAAGAGCACAGGTGTGTGAGTGTCTGCAGCTGCAACGATGACGTGCCATAGTGCCAGCATAGTGCCACCACTGGCGCAAAAAGGATGCTTGCTCAGGCGGCATTCATATAAAGATGTACCACTGAGTGCGCACCATGCTTCACTTATGCTAGCAAGAATGACAGCTTCACATGAGGCCGCAATCCTCTACGCACATCGAGTTGGTCTCATCTGACACGCATGGGCGGTACATGATCTCAAACACAAGCTGACCATCCGGCCACTGATGCTGACGCTGCATCTGCCTCCACACCTGCTCAGGAGTTGCTGGCACTGCTGTTGCACCCCTGCTGCTGCTGTTTCTGCTGAGCCTCATACCCGACACAAGATCAGTAGCTGCACAAGCTGGCAGGTGTAAGTCTGGCTGGCCATGCGTTGCGGCTGTAGCACCGCCAGAGGCTCTTGCAGCGGCACGCAGCTGCTGTTCGAGCTCAAGCATCTTCTCCGTTGGCTTCAAGTGCTGGTACTGTGCTGGCTCACATTGTATCTGCAACAACACATCTGCCGGCATGCCGACAGGTGGTGCAACACTGGAAGCAGCTGGGCTGCCTTCGACGTCGTTTAGCAGCACAAAACGTAGGTTGAACAGATGGAAGAACCACTTGGAAGAGCCACTTGGCGCCGGCTGCCTGTTGTCCAGTGGCGGCAGCTGCGGTGTGCTGTGTATGGCTGTGAGTTGCGCACACACTTCTGCCACTTTGTTCGGTGGTGTACGAGCCAACGTGAGAGCCCCCAGTGACTTGGTTGTCAAGCCACGCTGCAAGACAGCAACGCAGCGAAGAAGGCAGTGTTTTAGAGAGCAACACGTCACCGTGCAGCGGCTGCAGCAGGAGAATCATCTGCATCATGATCTTGCAGAATATGCGGTTTTCCCTTACACAAGCACACACGCAACACATTGTAATTACACATCTAAGTACCCTGCAAGAGCCATTGGCTGGTGTGCAACACAGTGTGCACTGCTGCAGCTAGCCTGAGGTCTTGCCTCCAAGTGTGTTGGAGCTCGTACTGCTGTGTAGCCAAGCAAGCTGTGCACCCACCTCTTGCTGCAGCAATGCTTGAACCGTTGGTGCTGTCCCAGCCTTGATGTCATCAAACATGCCAACTGACACCTTGAACGTCAAGTCCATTTTGGCCCCGTCGCTAAAGCCTTGTGCATCAGAGCGCGAGTAGTACATTGCCGAAACATTGTAGCGGCCCGGCTGGTCAACCTGCGGCGCAGTGACGAAGACGGCAAAGTGATAGAGGTGGTTACATTGCAGCTCCAGGGCTGGTTGACCTGCATGTGACGTGTTGCACATGTGGGTTCAGCGTGCGAGTTCTTACAGCTGATGCGAGGAGAGAACCACAAGCGATGTCTTTGCTGTAGAGTCGGACCATGGCCACGCATGATTCAAACGCCGTTGATTCCCGCTGCATGTACTTTTCCACAAGTGAAACACTGCACACATGCAAATGGGTGGTAAACCTTGGTCAATCCTTAGTCAAACTTCCACCCACCTGAACCTGGCAGCACACTTTGTCGCCGGCTGTTGTGAAGTTCACGGCACTGCCCTTGATGAAGACGTTGCCTCGCGTGACCTGCACAGCACCAGCCGTCTCCACATTGCTGGCCGCCTGCCCCTTGTACCCCAAACGATACACCAGCTTTGTGAAAGAGTGAGGCTCTGCAATGACTGATCTCCACCAGGACTTGGCTTTCCTGTTGAGCACGCCTGCGATGCGTGTGTGCTCTGTGCCGGACACTTCGTTGCAGGGGAGCTCCACGTGGGAGTCGCCAGTGAACCTGCAGGTGGGTGCGACAGAGTTTGCAGCAACAAAGAGATAAAACATGAGCAGTAAACGTGTCCAATAAAGACGAGGATGGGAGCTGAGTACACGTGCAACTGAGCATGCCATGTAACTTTGCACTACTGGAAGCTTGAACAGGAGTTGCAAGCAGGCGCGTCTGTTGGATCCAACAGTTCAGCCTGAACATCAGTGATGAAGATGCAGCTCGTGTACGTCAATGAACAAGGAGCCCCCATCAACAACTGAAACAAGACTGTTGACCCAGGTGCAACTAGGGTTGTCGCAGCCTGGCCAGCCGCTTGCGCTGCCATCCTCACGCCTCATGCCTCACCTGAAGACCTTGTTGTTGCAGCCGCACCAATTGTATTCCTTCCACCTGCCAACAATGCAGTCCTTGAACACAGCAGTGCCGTCCTTGTCTTCATACAGCAGCTCTGGCTGGGGCTTCAGCACTTCCCTGCAGGTGCACAGCAACAGCACAGCAGTGACAAATGGCTGAATGTTGCTGGGGTGACCACAACAAGCAGCGCCTCCTTGCGGGCACATCCACAGCTGTCACAACATCAGATGGTAGAAGGCACGAAGGCGCATGAGGTTTCCTGATTGTCCCACACATGTACATACTCTCAAGTGGCGCGGGTGTCAGGTCACCACAGTGTACATCTGCAGCTGTTTGGTGCGCTCTTTTCACATTTAAAGACACCACGCGTACCTCCTGAGATCACTCAACCAACATCAGGCAGAGCACCGCGCGTCACAGGTGTGCACACCACCCACCTGTCATGTCCCAGTTGGGGCAGAGTCTCCGTCATCAGCTTCGAAGCATGCGGGCACGCCTTAGAATCCCCAGACACCGTCATTGTGAACCAAAAGCGCCCCTGCTGCGACTCCGTCGACTGTCCGCCAGGCTTCAGCAGATTCGAAAAGCTGTTCCCGGACCATGGAGGGTGGTCGGTCTGCTCAGCGTTACTGAGATCAGCGATCGTCGGCAGTACGTCTGCCAGGGAGAGTAGGGTGTTGTCAATCGACCCTGAGGGCACGCCTGGGCCTGCAACGGTGAGATGGTTGCGTAGGCCGCCCTCTGTGCCTGCGCCTGCAATGGAAGGCTCCCAGTAGCCCTTGTGGCCAAGCATCCCGCTCGGCCTGCGGCGCTGCGCAGAATGCGGCAGCAGACGTGCAAGCAGTGCAAAGATGACATCTGGGATCAGGTGAGCAGCTGTAACATTGGACAAAGCTGCTGAGTTGCCTTTGCCCACAGATCACATGCATTGGAGGCGGCAGGAGTGTTGTGGCTGACTGACAGTCACAATGCCATGCAACGGTTGCATCCGATGCATTTAGCAACAACAGCAATTTCTGCAGGTTCATCACAGACACTCTGCTGGATCCTACAGATTTGTTAGGTGCCCCATGCACAGTCTATACAGTTATATGTGTTGACAATTTGTGCAATTAATTTGGCAATATTGGGGTTGCTCATACCATCCAAGATGGCGACTGGACCTAGTCACCTAGTCACCATCTTAGATGGTATGAGCCACCCCAAACACATTGTCAACACAATGTGTTTGCTCTCATGCAGCGTCATGCAGGGTGCTGCAAATACGGGATGCTCACAACCCAACATGACCTGCATATTGTGTCACAAATGCACCTATGCAGAAATGATGTGAAGCTGCATCTTCGCCAGCGAAGCGCACCAGTTTGGCGAGTGAGTCGCTGAACACGCCGTGTGCACTGCCGGCCCGTTGTCTCCTGTCAGCATGATGTACGTGTTTTTGTGCAAGGGGCTCTGTTCGATGAAGTCCAGCATTCTGCAGGTGTGCAGAGACAAAACACAAACGTGTTGTGCTGTGTTTATGGCCACGTGACACCTCAACTTGGCAAGAACATACAACAGAAGGCAAAACAGCAGGATGCAGCACGACACAACTGCCCTATGTACATGGCTCTGCTCAGCGTCCTGAAAGCAAGCACCCGAGATTCGCTGGTGATAGTACGTTGCTGTCTGACAAGGGCTGGCATGAGATCACTCGCAGTAATATGCTGTCACATAGCTTGAAAAAGCATACCACACAGCAGCCCGTACCTTCCCAGGACATCATCAAAGTACATCAACATGGCCCATAACTGCACAAACACAGCAGCAGCAGCAGGCACGCCATACAGATCAACAAGGCGAGCCGGGCAATGCTGGCACAGCACATGCAGTACGAACATATCTTACGGAACCCGTCACATGCAAGTTTTTTTGCCGGTCCACGCATAGTACACTACTTCTGGCAGAAGTGTGCAAGTTGTTGCGACTTCTGTGGGCAGCAGCATCAGCAAGTGACAAAGTCCTACGCATCGAAAGCAGGGCGTCTATTCTAACACCCAACACCCAACGACATGCTGTGGCGGGTGCGCTGGCTGTAGGCAGGCACAGCAACTGGGCATGTGTCACCGCAAGATATGACAACCCTAGAGCAGAGCACAGCAACAGCACCGCATTACAAATCACACACTACACCTGCTTGAGCCTATGCTCCTCTGTGCATGCAGCTCACCCGTGCTGTGTGAGGGTCTGGGCGCGGCTCCATCTTCACAACTTCCCTCACATGCAAGATTTGCCGGTCCCCATATAGTAGCAACTTCTGGCAGAAGTGTGCAGCTTATCTAAGTACTGTCGAAAACAGCGTCAGCAGCTCACCCGTGCAGTGTGGGGATCTAGCCGCGGCTGCATCTTCAAGACCTCCCTCACATGCAAGTTTTTTGCCGGTCCCACCATATTAGCTACTTCTGGCAAAATGTGCTGCCTATCACGACTACTATCGGAAACAGCGTCAGCAGCCCACCCTTGCAGTGTGGGGGTCTGGGCGCGGCTCCATCTTCAGCACCTCCCTCAAGTACGGCTCAGAAGCAAAGTACAAGTCCAGGACAGAGCCACCCTTGGGCATCTCCTCCCTAGGGCTGCAGATACAGTGATGAGCAGGAGTCGACAGAGCAGCGTTGGCAGAGGTCTGATGCACATGACAGGCACGGAAGATGCCTTCAGCTATGTTGCAGATCTGCTGCAGCATAGGGCTTGCGCTGGGGCATTTGCTCAAGGGCTGCCCCACCCTTAGGCATCTCTTCCCCAGGGCTGCACGTAATGAGAAACAGAGCAGCGTGAGAAGAGGTACGATGCATATGACAGGTACGCTCAGGAGCACAGTACAAGTCCAGGCCAGAGCCAACCTTGGGCATTTCCTCCCTAGGGCTGCACGCGATGAGCAACAGCAGCGTTAGCAGAGATGTGATGCATATGACAGGTACTGCGACAGCACAGCTGTGTTGCAGATATGCTGCAGCATAGGGCTTGAGATTGGGCATTTGCTCAAGGGCTGCTCCACCCGTAGGCATCTCCTCCGTAGGGCTGCACGTGATGAGCAAGAGCCAAACACAGCAGCAGGTGTTAGGCACATGACAGGCACGAAAGAAGCCTCCAGCTGTGTTGCAGCGAAGTTGTAGCATAAGGTTTGTGCTTGGGCATGCACTCGAGGGCTGCCAACGGTGAAGAAACACACTCCTCAATCATCTGGTAAAAGGCCATGTCAGATGCACCTCGTCAGCATTGCACTGTTGCCGGCACGTGACACGGCCAAACTGAGCTGACATAGCAACTGTACGCAGTAACTGCAGGGCTTGACGTGTCATGCGCACGCATGACATCAACAAGCAGGCGCTCAGCGCAGAGTGCTTCAAAGAAACTGGCCAAATCTGCACACTGGCCAGATCTGCACACATCATCATGATGGCAAGTTGCCAAGACTGCCGGCAGCAGCACCTGAGGGTGGTTTGGGAGCGGCTTTTCCTTATGTGCTTGATTGCTCTTGCTCGAGACACTGTACATGATAAGTCACGAAATGTTGCTGGCAGCAGCAGTGCTGGGCCCCACCTCTTGTGTATGGAGAAGGGTGCAAGGTAGGTGAAGAAGCTCTTTTTGTCAGCCTGGCGGTCCCTGAGGAAGCCCAGCAGCTTGTCCATGAGCACCTGCTCCATCAGGCCGCCAGTCTGCTTGTACTCGCCGTTGTGCCTGCAAGCAATGGTTCACCCCCCAAAAAGCAAATTGCTGGTGTCAGGAAGCCCAGCAGCTTGTCCATGAGCACTTGCTCCATCAGGCCGCCAGTCTGCTTGTACTCGCCAGTGTGCCTGCACGCAGTGCATGATCCAGGGAAAAAAGCAGGTTGCTATTGTCAGTAAACGCTCATGCATCTTGTCCACGAGCACCTGCTCGATGTAAAGCCATGGGTCCGCTTGTACTCGCCGTTGTGCCTGCAAGCAGTGCATCACGCAGGCAAAAAAAGCTGCTGTCAGTAAGCGTTCCTGCATTTAGTGTCATAAGCACCTGCTCCATCAGGCCGCCAGTCTGCTTGTACTCGCCGTTGTGCCTGCAAGCAGAGGATGATTTGGGACAGCAGCCACACAAGAGCAGATTGCTGCTGTCAGGAAGCCCTCCTGCATATTGTCCATGAGCACCTGCTCGATCCCCTCAACAAGCCGACAGTGTGCATGTACATGCTGTTGTGCCTGCAAGCGGTGCATAAGCCAGCACAGCAGCCACACAGGAGCAGATCGCTGCTGTCAGGAAGCTCTCCTGCAATATGTGTCACGACCATCTGCTCCATCAGGCCATCAGTCTGCTGGTTCTCGCCGTTGTGCCTGCAAGCAGTGTCATCAAGAAAACAAGCAGATTGTCCCACCGCCAACGCACTGTACCCAGGGTGTACAACTCAAGGTTGTGCAGCTGCTGCCCCCTCAAGAGCACACACCTTTCATTCGGGCCAAACACAATCAACCGGCTGCCATGTTCCGACCTGAAAACAATCATGCACAAGAAGTGATCATATGATACAAACACATGGCGCCCACCTCATGAGGTTGTCGAGGTGGATGTAGTCTGAGGGCAGCCAGCTCTCGTTGAAGCCGCGGTGCCACGGCTCATAGCCCAGCGCACGGCCGTTGTGCATGCAGCAGCAGCAGAGCAGCAGAAGCAGCAGCAGCAGTGACAGCCTGCACTGCTTGGCAAGCAACTGCAGCACCACTGCCTGCAACCCTCCAGCAACCTTCAGCAAGCCGCTGCATGGCCACATTGCTCAGCAGCTGCAACATGCACCGCTGTCCGGAGCTGGTTGCGGCAGCAGCTCTTCACCTGCCTACGTGCCAAACTTTGGCTGTGTTGATGCGGCTGCAGCCCAAATTGCTGCGCTGGCTCAGCAGTTGCAACCCCCTAGCTGTCCCAGCGGCTCACCATTTGCCAAAGTGTGCAGTGACGTAGCCAGCCTGCTGCATCACATCACCTGCTGTGGCCTCCACATGAGTTTATGTGCATGAGTAGCTGCAGGCAGAGCAGCTGCTGATCCAAGACTGCTGCCGTCAGTGTCAGCTGCCACACAGCCAGCACAACGCCATGCTCAGCATGCCTTTCTAGCAGTCTTGCATCAATATCATTGGCCTGCTGCCGCACGGCTCACCGAGGAAGTCCCTGCCGGTCAGCAGCTCAGCGCGTTACATGGCACACAGCGGTGTGGAGTAGAAGTTGTTGAACGACATGCCGCGCTTGATCAGGGGTCAATGTTGGGCGTCTGCGCGCCGATTGATGAGAGGCCGTCTGGCCCCCTTGGGTGGTGTAATCCTATGTCATCAAAGCCCATGTCATCCACCAGGATGACAATAAAGTTGGGCCGCTCGCCTTTCTCCAGGGCTGGAACAATGGGGGCTGATGTTGCTGGCCAGGATTGCAGCTCTGCAGGGAGGCAGTAGCAGAGCAGGGGTGGGTGTGAGGCGGCATGTGGTGTGTAGCAGCACCTGCTGTGAAGCTGGCTGACCTGCTGCTGCTGCTGCTGCTGCAAAGCTGAGTGACCTGCTGTTGTTACTGCTGCTGCTGCTGCAAAGCCGGGTGACCTGTTCCTGTTGTTGCTGCTGCTGCTTCTGCTGCTGCCGCCGCCGCCGCCGCCGCTGCTGCTGCTGCTACAAATCTGGGTAACATGCAGCTGCTGCCAAGAGCATTGTCACACAGGGCAAGTCAAGGTTCCCATATGCCACCGCACCATTACACGAGGTGTGTGTCTGATGACTGTGCATGTGCTGCAAATGTGTATGTAGTGCACATTGCTAAGCAACTGGTGAGTTAAATCAAGCTGCACTGTGTGGCAGGCTGTCTGTAGTGCTGCCACCCTGGTGCTGCAGCTGCTGACTGCCGCTCCATCCGTGTGCTTACTTGGTGCACTGCATCCCTCTGAATACTTCGTGTTTGCATACGCAGTCAACATGTCCGGTACGCGTTCTTTGGTTGGCGCCGTGAGTGCTGGCTCCAGCGAGGATGTGCTTTGTAAGGAAGCCTGCTGCTGCCCAAGAGTGCGAGTCGCCGCAAAGCATAACGTTAGCATTACCAAGCCCCAGCGTTTCTGTTTGTTCATCGTCATCTGTGTTCGCTGCATTAGGCGTTGGATGCCGCAGCGAGTTGCTAGCAGCTCAAGTGTTGCGCGCCAGCCAGATTACGAGGTGTATCTGATCAGCAATGAAAGCGTTGGTCCTAATAAGCTTTCAAATGCATAAATTCTTGCATTGAAAAAGGCGTCTGCAGCGCCACACAGTCGGCTGGCGCCAGATGTATGTCGAGGCGCCAGATGTTGGTGCCGTTTTTGTGTGCCTTTCTCACGAACCTGCTACAGTATACAACAAAAGTACAATGCTTGCTTACTAAACATTCGCATTGCATTGACTTTGCAAGGCTGCCAGCTGCAGAACGTGAGCCACAGTCTTACAAAACACCAAAACATCAACGAGCTGTGGACCCCATGCTGCCCAGCAGCAGCCTATGCTGGGTCTATTCGGTGGTTTCAGCCATTCATGCCAGCAACAGAGCGTGCTTTGCAACCCAGCGTGCTGCTGTACATGGACCATCTCAGCATGCCATGCCAGTGATGCTGCGTATTACAAAGGCACAAACCAACAAGAGCGACTTCATCATCAGACTTCGATAAGCTTCATTTTACAACCGCAGACAGCTTCTGTGTTCCGATGAACTTGCACCGCTGTAGCTCGAATTCCCGCCCAGAAGCTGACCTTGCCGCAAGGTTTGCGAGGACGCACCAGTTCATCGGGCAAGTACTCCCATAGCGATGCAGGCAAATACCATTACACAAATCAATGACAAAGCATAAGTTATTTGACTGGGGATAGTTTCGCATGCACAGGCTGGCCAGCTGCGTAGGCAGCAGTAGAGGAACAGCCCTGCTGTGGGTGCTGTGGGTGCTGTGCATGCTTGTCCACACCTATGAGCAGCTTGTAGGCAAAAACGTCTGACAACAAATTGATCCACCACTAGCTAGCCATGTACAACAACCAATGACCCTTACCTGCTGCCACATACTGACACTGGCAGCTGCAGCGCCTCTGCAGGGATGCCACCCGCAGTGCAGCAGCAGCATTTGCAACTGATCACCACCACCAAGGCGCCGGTGTGCAAGGAGCTGTGGCCTCAACACGTACCGCAAAGCACGTTGCCGCGATGGGAGTCGCTCACTGTTGCCGTCACCCTTTGACAGAAGCGCTCTGCTGCCATGTGTGCACCGCTGCTGAGATATCATCCACAAAGCCCTCTTCACCTGATGCTGAGCTGATGTCCTTCCCCATCCTCGCTGGAAGCTGCTGCCCCTCCACCCAGCTGCTGCTGCTTCTCCTGCTGCAGCTGCTGCAGCATGCCAAACATGCCGCTGCCCTTGCTCGTGCTGCCAGCAATCCTACCATGCGCTGCTGCTGCTCCTGCACTGCCTAAAGTCCCAACGGCTGCCCCACTGAGCCGACCACCACTCCCTGCTGCTGCTGCTGCTGCTGCTGTGCCTCTTCCTGCTGCTGCTGCTGCTGCTGCTGACGCACCACTCCCAGATGCTGAAGTCAACCATGGAGCCAATGCTGACAGTTTAGAGAACCCTCTGCTGCCAAATGCAGGCTTCGACACACTAGGAGCTGCTGCAGGCGGTGGTGCAGGTGCAGCACCTTGCTGTGCCACAGGTGCTGCTGCTGCTGCTGCAGGTTCAGGGGGTACCCAGCCGCCTTGTGGGTAGCCTTGCAGCGGCACCTGCTGCTGCTGCTGAGGCCAGCCCTGCATAGACACCTGCTGCTGCTGTTCTGGCAAGTGCTGCTCTGCTGCCGTCTGTGTCTGTACGGCGCCACCCATCTGCTGTTGCAGCTGTTGCGGTGCGTGCGTGCCAAAAGACCGCATATCAAATGTTTCCTGCACTGACGTATGCGGCCCTGCGCTGGCAGGTGGTACAAATGCCTCAGCACTGACATCAGCAGCAGCAGCAGCAGCAATGGCACCAGCGGTGTCATTACCGGATCGAGGTCCTGGCATTTCTGTCAACACCATTCCCTGGCCAACAACAGGGTGTTGAGGCATTGCCTGGCTAGCAACAGGCGCAGCATACCCCAGCTGATCTGCTGCTGGCACTGCTTGCTGCTGCTGCTGCTGCTGTGGATGGTGGAACACCACAGCTGGTGGCGGCATCGGCGGCACTGGTGGAACAGGCGGCGGCTGCATCCACTGCTGGGACGGTGACTGCACCTGCTGCTGCTGCTGTGCTGGCTGCACACCACTCAAGTGTGATGGCAGCAGCTGAGCTTGCTGCTGCTGCTGCATGTGCTGTGCATGTGCTTGCCACCCGTGCACATCATGCTGCTGCTGCTGCAGCGGTGGCAGCGAAGGGGCGTGCCACGGCAGCTGTGCAACCTCTTCTGGTGTTAGTTCTGCTGCTGGCGGTTGCAGCATGGGCCCGTCCGCTGCTTGCTGTGCACGCTGAAGAGCAGCAAGTGCCATAGGCAGCTGCTGCTGCTGCTCATGCTGACCAACCTGCTGCTGCTCTGGTACAATACCCTGTTGAGCGCCAACTGGCACTACACCAGGCAAACCAACACCTGCCAGAGCAGGCGGCAGTCCTGCTGCTGCTGCTGCTGTGCCAGCCGCTGGTGGCTGCTGCAGAGACTCCGCTACGTCCCATTTGCTGCCTTTGTTGATGCCGAGCCTGCTGCCTCCTGCACTGCCAACCTGACCAGCAGCAGCAGCAGCAGCAGCGCGCAGCGCAAAAATGCTACCAGCTACAGCAGCAGAAGAGGTAGCAGCAGCACTGCGAGACCATGGCTTGCCAGGAAGTGCCCTTCTACCAGCAGGCTGCTGCAGTGCAGCAAGACCCTGCTGCTGCTGTTGCTGCTGCTGCTCTTGATGCATCTGCTGTTGATGCTGCTGCTGATGCTGCTGCTGCTGCTGCTGCAGTAGAGGAGCAGGCAGCCGCGGCGCATGCAGCTGCTGCTGTGCTTGTTGCGCTGCTGGCATCAACACAGACGCTTGCTGCTGCTCCGGGTGCTGCGCTGCTGCTGCTGCTGCTGCCCCTTGCTGTGCTTGCTGCTGCTGCAGCACTTCTGCTAGTGCCACACGACCGCCTGCAGCTGTCTTTGCTGTTGCTGCCTGGCCCAACCCCTCAGCAGCAGCAGCAGCAGGGCCAGGTGCCGGCCCCTCCCCTGCTGACTCAGATCCCGTTGCTGCAGCTGCTGCTTCCGTCAGTCCAGCCGCAGCCGCTGCTGCTGACACTGCCTCTGCCTTCAGCCGTTCCAGCTTGCGAACAAACGTATCCCAGATGGCAAGGCACGCCTCTCCTGAAACAGCCACCGCATACCTCCTCCTGCTGCTGTTGCTGCTGCTGGGGTGGTCTGAAGAGTTGCCTGTATCATCAGAGGACCTGTGTGCTGCTGCAGCAGCAGCAACAGCACCAGTTGCCGCAGGTGTGTCTGCAGGGTCCTGCTGCTGCTGCTGAGGCGTCAGCAGCTGCCCAACCTCCTGCTGAGTCAGTGTGAATGGGAAGTGGTACACCGGCTGCACCCGCAACTGCAGAGTCACAGGCAGAGTGCAGCGCGGCAGGCAACGGCATAGCTTTAGGCTCAATTTGCTTAGAGATTGGTGGGCATCCCCGGGGAACCGCTGGCAGCTTGCCAGCGCTTGCCTGTCTGGTGCAACAACGCACACCAAAACCACACCTAGCCCTGAACTTCTTACATGTCAGCCTGCATCATCAGTCTGAATTTTACGTTACAAGTAGCTGTAGCCAGTCAATTGCTATACTGCTTCCATTAATATTTGCCCACCTGGTGGCTGCTCAGCAGGCCCTGCAGCGCACCCCCGGCATCCTGGCCTCAGGCAGCGGCCTGTCAGCTACACTGCTTGCAAATTCATTCAAACTCAAATTTGATTGCCCACCTGGTGGCTGCCCAGCAGGCCCTGCACGCGCACCCCTGGCATCCTGGCCTCAGGCAGCGGCCTGTCGCTGGCGCTGGCTCTGAACACGCCATGCAGCGCCTGCTCGTGCTCGTCCCACAGGAACAGCAGCGCCTTGTGCCTGCAGCAGCAGCAGCAGCGTGCGTAATATGTCAGGCAGACGGTGGATGAGTCACGCCATGCAGCGCCTGCTCGTGGGACGAGCACGTCCCACGGGAACAGCAGCGCCTTGTCCCTGCAGCAGCAGTGCAGCACAGTGTAGGAGTTTGCCAGGACATGAGTGTAAGGGTGTGTCAGGACGCAAGTCACG
This sequence comes from Tetradesmus lagerheimii, assembly GCA_902809745.2. Taxonomy (NCBI): domain Eukaryota; kingdom Viridiplantae; phylum Chlorophyta; class Chlorophyceae; order Sphaeropleales; family Scenedesmaceae; genus Tetradesmus; species Tetradesmus lagerheimii. Next base: position 54,865 of record CADDIJ020001849.1, on the reverse strand, counting down.
CCATGCAACGCCTGCAGCAGCAATGCGGGCAGCATGTATGATTGCAGGTTGAGGACCTGGGTGAAGTGTGAAAAGGGGTACCAAGTCGAACAGGGTGCCTCTGTATGCAGAAGCCTGTGCAAGGCCCTTTGTCAGGACGTGAGTCACGCCACGCAGCGCCTGCTCGTGCTCGTCCCAAAGAACAGCAGCGCCTTGTCCCTGCAGCAGCAGCAGCAGCAGCAGCAGCAGTGCAGCACCGTGCATGGTATGTCGTGGGACATGAGTGTGCAAGTGCGTCGAGACGTGAGTCACGCCAGCGTAAATATATGCGCACAGTTACCAGAACAGCGCCCCTCCTGCTCGTTCAACAGGAATAGCAGCGCCTTGACCCTGCAGCAGCAATGCAGCACAAGGGACGAATGCTGATGATGCACATGAGCAATGCAGCACAGCGTGGGTATGGGTATGGTATGGTAAGGTATGTGCACAGTATAGTTACCCAAACAGCGCATACCCATGCCCGCTGGGCATCTAAACATGCACCCGAGCTGCACACTCGCCGCTGCACCATTTGGCAACATGCTCTTGGCTGCTGCTGTGACGCCTCACCTATCCTCTCTGCTCTCAAACTGCACGTCGCCGGCTTCCTTGCTCAGAAAGCACAGCTTGCTGATGCAGTCCCTTGCCAGATTGATGCTCGACACACTGAAGCAGCGGCCAGCAACCTTGCTGTGCCCACAAACCCGGCTGTTATCTGGCCGCCTGGGAACTGGGCCAGCAGCAGCGGCGGCCGCAACAGCAGCAGCAGCTGCGGCAGCAGCACGCTTCTTCTTGCGACGCCGTTGGGCGGCACTGAGGCCAGCAGCTGGGTCAGTCAAGGACTCATGTAAGCCTGCTGCTGCTGCCGCTGCTGCTGCTGCTGCTGATGGGGGAGGTGGTGGCGGGGCACCTGCAGCTGCAGCAGCTGCAGCAGCAGCAGCGGCTGGTTCTGCTGCACGCAGTTTGCTGCTATTTGCGCTGGCTTTTGCAGCCTCAGCAGCTGCAGCAGCACTACCAGCAGGTCCTCTCATTGATGCTGCACCAAGCGATCTAGCTGGGGTGAGACGGCTGGCTGCCGGTGCTGCTGCTGCTGCTGGTGCCAGCTTTGCAACAAGCCTGCTTTGCGGCTTGGAAGGCTTAGCTGCCTTGAGCTTGAAGCTCAGACCAGAACCAGCTGCGTCAGCATCTGCAGCAGCAGCATTGTCTGCTACTGCTGCTGCTGCTGCTGCTGCCGGCTCGTCAGGTGCACCCACAGCTTCACGGAGACCTGCTGCTGCTGCTGGTGGTGGAGGTGGCGGCCTGTCTCCATCAGTGGGTGCTGCAGCAGATGGCGCAGTGCTGACAGCACCACCACCACCACCAGCAGCAGCAGCAGCAGCAGGCTTGGACTGCTTGGGAGGTGCTGCTGCGGCAGGCATGACAATAACTCCAGGTACAGCTGCTGCTGCTGCTGCTGCCATTGCTGCTGCCGCTGCTGCCGCTGGCTTGGCTCCTGCAGCTGTCTGAGAGCGAAGTACTGCCTCAAGTGCACGCTGCGCGCCACTTGCAGCAGCAGCGGCAGCGGCAGCAGCAGTGGCGGCGGCAGGATGCACGGAAACCATACCTGGTCCTCCTGATTCTGCCACCCTTGAGCGCTCAGCGCTGCTGTGCCTGCTGCCTGCTTTGCTACTGGCAAGCTTTTCAGCAGCAGCAGCAGCAGCAGCAGCAGCAGCAGGTTTGCCGGGCACAGTTTTCATCGGCTGCTGCTCCCTGCTGCTGTCCCTTGATAAGCTCCTGCTGCTGCTCCTGCCTCTACTTTTGTCAACTCGCTGCACCCTTCTTGCGACCTCTCTGCTGCTGCCCCTCTGCCTCTCCTGGCCCCTGCTCCTGTTGCTTGCACGCCCTCTGCTGCTGCTTCTGCTGCGGCTCCTGCGCCGACCCCTGCTTCTACTTCTGCTCCTGCTGCCTTTGGCGCGCCTATCTCTGCTTCTTGGCTTGTCCTTGCTCCTGCTCCTGCTTCTATTGCGTGCACTTGTTACCTCTGCAAGTCTGCTGCTTCTGCGAGCAGGCTTCGCAGCCTCTGACTTTCCTGCCTGCCCAGCCCACTTGTGTGATCCATCAGCAGCTTCGCTGGTCGTAGCATGCTGCTGCTGCTGCTGCTTTCCGCTTGCCACAGCACGCTTTGCTCCTGCTGCTGCTCCTGCTGCTGCTGGCACTTTTGCGCCGGGTGATGCACCGCCTGATGCAGGTGCTTTGCGGCTAAGCACAGCGTGTTGCGCAGCCGCACCTGCAGCCTTTCCATCCGGCTTGCTGCCCGTTGCACCCTGCTGCTGCTTCCGCTGCTCCTCTGACCCAGCAGCAGCAACAGCAGCCTGTGGTGCGGCAGCCGACGGAACAGCAGCTGCACCCCTCAGCTGTCCTGCAAATGCAGCTGGCTTGTCTCCTGCTGTGGTGTGCCGCTGCTGAGCTGCAGGCGCACTCACTGATGCAGCCGCTGCCTGAGCTGCAGATCGCCTGGCTGCACTGCTATCCGGTGCAACATCTGCTGCGTGTTGTGCGGCTGCTGCTGCTGCTGCTGGTGCTGCTAGCGGTGGTTCTGCCGGCGGCAGCGCCAGCAGGGGCTGCTGCCCTGGGGCCTCCCCATGCGCTGCGTGCTCAAGTGGCAACGGTGCTGCTGCTTCTTTCGCTGCTGCGTCTACTGCTGCATCTGCACTGCTGGCAAGTGCTGCTACTGCTTGAGGCAGCAGCTCAACCTACATCACATCACAGCGTAGAGAAAGCGACATGACATCAGCAACTGCTATCCCTATGCCAGCCTGCCTGTTTGTAGCTGAGGATAGTGCGCCTAGCAACTGCACATAACCAAGACGACTGAGCTAAGCAGACAGCAAAGTAAAAAACCGCGCGCATGGCCTTACCTGCTGCCTGAGCTGTAGCAGCTGCTGCAGCCACTCCTGCTGCTGCTGCCCTCCTGCAAGCGACGCAGCCCAGTCAGCTAACAAGCAGAAGCCCTGCGAAGCCGCCTCTGCAGCTGCAAGCACACCGCCATTGCTGTCCATGCTGCTGCCGCTGCCAGCCCTGCTGGCTGCCTCTGTGCCACCATTCTGCAGTGGGGTTGCTGCCGCCTGTGCATGTGCGCCAGCTGTTGAGCGGCCAGCGATACGAGCAGACTTTCTTGCAGGCTGCTGTGGATCGGTATCTGCACTGGCAGGTGCAGCAGGCTCAGCAGCAGCGGCTGTACTAGCATCTGGCATTGGGCCACCAGTATCATCCCGCAGGCGTTTGCGGCTGGTAGTTTTGACGCCGCCTGCTGCTGCTCCAGCTGCTGCTGACTGAGGGAGCATAGCTGCAGCGGCATGCAGGCTGTGCAGAGGCCGCTGCTGCTCTGCGGTTCGTCCTGCAAGGCAGCCCTGCATAAGGCAAGCGAGCATTGTAGGCAGTACGCGTCATTTGCCTGTACCACGAACAACAGTGAACGCCACACACAGTAAGTTGGCTCGAGCTGTGTGACGCGCAGCAGTTGACACATCTCTAATTACCGCCATTATGCTGGAGTGTCGTGCACAGTACCATTGCACACTGCTGCTGATGCTGCCGATGCTGCCGATGATGATGATGATGATGATGATGATGATGATGATGATGATGATGATGATGATGATGATGATGATGATGATGCAGAGCTGCCTCACCTGGAGGCCTGTCAGCAGGGCATGCACTGAGCCGCGCAGCTGCTGCAGCTGCTGTTGTGTGTGCAGCAGCTTCTTGTCTCGCTGCAGCAGCTCCCCATACAGCCTGCGGCAGCAGCAAGCATCACCAAGCATGGCCATACATACGCGAGCATGCGCAGGAGTGAGTCAGGAGCTTTGCAAAGTGCGCAGCTACGCAGCATAACACCTTGTCGCACACAACAACTTGCGCAGAACATGTCCTTGAACAGAGCCTCCTGATCGCACCAGCATGCAGCAGCGTAAGCGCTACCAGGTGAACAGATCGTCAGGAGATCTCAGTGGTAACAGCTGCGCCCGTGGCATCAAAGCGCATGCTTGCAGGACGGCCGCTTGTGTTTGACTACGCTGCACACCTGTCAAACTCTGCATCATCGGCCTCTTGGATCTGCTGGTTGCACTGACGCAGCCTGCTATTCTCCTTGCGCAGCGACAGCACGTCATTGTCATTGACTTGACTGCGGTCAACTGCAGCGCCTGTTGGTGCAGGTCCAGCGGCAGCTGCTGCTGCGTCTTGCTGTTGAGTAGTCATGGTTTTCTTGCGTCACACGCAGTGGCTAGTCCTGGTGTGATGCCTAAAACTGCAAAGCTGCTTTCCGATGTAATACTGGTCAGCAGCGCAGCAAGAGCCGGCTGCCATCTGTTGTTGCAGCACAGACAAGGTTGTTGCTGCTGTAGCTTGTGCTGTCTGCTGCTCGCCTATGACAGCTGCATAGAGGCTGCACCTGCTGAAGCACTTGAGTCCACGTCAACACAAAAGGCTTTGGTCAGATCGTCATGTAGACCCGATACAGCTCTACGATAGTGTTTCGTGATGCAGTAAAGCGAATTTGCTGTTCTCGGTTGCTGCATGACTCTGCCACAAGATCATTGCTATTTTGATCTTCTTGGTTCATTCGAAGCATATCAGGCACTTTTAGGAAGTGGAACGAGCGCGCGTGACTTGGAGTAACAAACGGTTGTGACAGCAATTTGGTGTGCCTTGCACTCCTTGTAGCTTTGGCTCTATTATGCAGAAGTCGGCAACCACCTGTGCTTCCTTTACGCTGGTCTGTAACATAGGCAGCACTGCATCCCCAATGAGGGCACTAGGCAGCACTAGCCTGCGTCAGACAGTAGCAGCACCAGCCAGGACAGTAAGATCCCAGCAGAGGTGCAGAAGACCGCTGAGCCGCAGCCATAGGCTTCCAGTGGTAGCTACCAGCGAGTTCTGGTGAGCACAATGATGCCGGCTGCAGTGGACGTATGCAATTGCTTGTAGTAGCACTTGCTATTCAAGTACGCCAGGAGCGGCATGCACAGCAGAGTGTGCGTCACGAAGGAGCCGCAGCTGCAACCCATCGCATACAATGAAGCACAGTTCGCTGAACCTCAGGGTTGTGTGCTCTAGTAGCTCACAGCATGCATAGTTATAGACAGCGCTTGCACTCTATGACTGCCAACGATTTTGCTGCAGGTGGGAAGATGAACAGGAGTTTGATGGTGAGTAGATGCCTGGTCTGCAAGCATTGACTAATCTCCACAACGTGATATGCTGTCAGTTGCAGCAGCTCAGTGAAACTAATGTATGTGGATCCATCTGCACCAGCAGACAACCATGCCTGTTTGGTGTGCAGTTTGCTTGCTTGGTCATTCCAAGCAGCAGCAATGCCTGCCACAACAACCATATCTGAAGCTGAGTCAGCACGTGGTTCTTGCTTATCTTCAGTTCAAAACATCAATCAAGCCAACCGGGTGATTCATTTACTGCTTCAACTGCTGTCTTGCCGTGTCCCTTGCATGTGCGTCCTCCTGCAGCCCTCACGGAGGTACTTGCACCTAAGCTGGTCTACATAACAACCCCAACAGCCTGCCAGCAGCAGCTGCAGCAGCTGAAAAGCACCACCAGCTTCGTGGCTGCCTTCACTTCGCCGGGCCTGCAGCAGCAGGTGGATGGGCTGTGGCAGCAGCTGGGCCGGGCAGGGCCGCCGCTGTTTTTCAAAGTGCGGGCACGCAGCAGCTTGCAGGACTGTGAGCAGCAGGTAAGCAACCGTGACTGCAGCCTTGACTGCGCGACCTTCACTGCGAAGTCAGAGTTGCAGCTTCTGCGCGCAGCAACAGGATAGCCCAGCTGCTAGTGTGCCGCACATTGTGTGCATCTGTCCTGTTCCCTGCACGCGCAATCCACAATAGCAACAAGTCATGCCCTGCAGTGCTTGTGGAAAAACCCCAGCCACATGTATCCCATTGCAGCTGTCTACTCCCTGCAATCGCATCGTGTATATGCAGGCGTCATGCTGAGTCATGCAACCGTTGCTGTGTGTTACTGCTCGTGCAGGGTCCTGCTACCACGTCGGCAGCTGAGCAGTTTTGGGCAGAGCTTGCAGGACAGACCTGGCGCACTGAGCTGGACCATGGCCTAGCCAAAGAGTCAACAGAAGCAGCAGCAGCTGAGCAGCTGCTCGTCATAACCGCCAGTCAAACAGGCGTTGACTGCCTCCTGCGAGCAGCAGTGGCTGAAGGTGTGGACAGTAGTGATGCGCAGGGTGTGGCAGTGGTAGAGCTGCAGGGGTGGAACCAGGGAGCGACGCAGCAGCAGCTGCAGTCCTACAAGCAGCTACAGCCGCGGTTGCAGACCACCGCGGTCCTGCAGTAGGCGGTGCAGAAGTGGAAGTCAAATAGCGGATTGAGACGGAAGTGCCTTTTCCTCCCGGGGCTGAGGTGGTGTGCACGCACACTGCACGTGCGGTATGACCCTGCACAGTTGACGTGACTTCATGCCTGTGAAAGCTTCGGTTGTATCAACGGGTAGACAATGGTTGTATTTTGAGTCAAAGTGACACGGTATGGTTGCAAACAACACTGGGGTGGCAAACAATTGACTTTGGAGCCGCTCAAGTTGAGTTGCACAACCGTTGTGTATGTCACAGCTTGGGTGTGGATCAGTGCTCCCTCTTTCTGCTGCTGATGCGGGGTGCGGGGCCGACAGCATTGATGCTGTGGGTAGCACTGCTGCGTGGCCCAAGTTTGGGCGCAAGTGGCCCACGGTGTGTGGGGAGTTGGGGGCGGGAGGGGCCATACGTTGTTGCTGTGGCCCCATTGACTTAAACATGGGACCGCGGAGCGCGAATCGTGAGGTTGTTTGGGCGTCAGGGCGGTGCTGGTTGGATGTGCCAAGACCGGAGCAGGCTGCTAGCACTAGCAGTGGTTCAGCAGTGCCTGAATGCAGGGTTTTCGGTGTGCGTGAGAACCATTGGAGTTGAAGTATCAAGCATCACAGAACCCTTTTCAACTACTTGATGCTGAATCTACATGCCTGCAGTCTCTGACGGTTGCCGATTCGAGTCGTCACGACAACAGCCTTGTCTCCGGCCCACGAGTTGCTCTGGCATTCACGCAGTGCATCTGCAAGCCTGCAGAAGTTATCATCGTCATTGAGAAGCACCGGTTGAAGAGGTTGCTTGCGCTGTGCACAGGCGTGCGCGGTGCTCAGGTAGGGACGACAGGGCACTGTTGCTGCTTCTGCAGCTGTCGCTGGTTTATTCTCTGCAGTCTGCTGGAGCAACTGAGCCACAGCGACGTCTGTTCCTACTCATAAGTAATCACATGATATCTGCTGCGTTTGATGTGTGCCTACAGCTGTTTCAGGTGCTGCTTCAACGCCGGGCCTGCATGACCAACAGTACCTGTAACAGCAGCACAGGAGCAAAACAGCAACATGCAAGCTCATGGCTTTTGCCAGCACCAGCAGCTGCTGCGCATCCGCAGTAGGACTGCGCACTTGCCCGCTGCTGTGCTGTCAGCCTGCAGCAGCAGCTCTGGTTGCTGCTCGACACACAGCTTGCGTGCTCAACAGCATGGCCACATACATGCAGCATCAACCCTAGCAGCTATGGCGGCAGGCAACAGCAGCAGCCTTGTCAGCTTCCCGTGGCTGCTGCGGAGAGGTGCAGGCAGGCAGTTGCTGCCACCGCCTGCTGCCACTGAGGACACCAGCAGTGAAGGAGGCCCTTTGCAGGGCAGCAGCAGAGGTGGCAGCAGTAGAGGAGGGGGTGCAGGCAGGGGCAGGGGCAGAGGCAGGGGGTCAGGCAGCAAGCGCAGTTGGGAGGGCAGCAACAGCAGCGGCGGCAGTGACGGTGGCGGTGTCAGCGATGGTGGCAGTCAGCAGTCATCATGGCAGGTGCAAGCACGGCATGGCAGGGGCGGCGGCAGCAGCAGCAGCAGCGGCAGAGGGCGTGGTGGCCGCAGCAACCACATGCGCAGCGGTGGTGACAGGCTCAACTCTGCTGGTAGCAGCGGTGACAGCAGCGCAAACAACAGTGACAGCTCTGGAACAAGCAGCAGCAGCAGCAGAGGGCGTTGCAGCTACAGTGGCAGGGGCAGGGGCAGGGCCGGAAGTGGCAGCAACACCAACAATGTCAGCAGCGGCTGGGGGCAGCACGACAGGTCTATGGAATCGGTGAGTCCGCTGCCCATGGCAGGCAGCCTTCTAACAAATGATGTATGTTGACAGCATCTGTGAGTTCGGCAGCGTGCCTCCGCGGCTCTGTGGCTATGCACAGGTCCGCCGGCTGAGTAGCGTGTGCACTTTGTGCCTGGTATACATGCCTCCGTTGATGAATTGCTTGATGCAGCCATGACACACCGCACACAAACCTGCAGCCTCTTGCCTCGCGGCAGCAACAGCAACTGCAGCAGCACACTCCAGCTCTCTGAAGAGTGGTTCCTGTCTGCTGTTTGCAGGTGAGGATCAGCAAACAGATCACTGCAGACATCATGAACAGCAGCACAGCAGAGCTGCTGGCAGCGCGGATACATCAGCACATTGACAGCATGGACGCAATCAACCTGTCCGCAGCCATTATGAAGCTGTTCAAGCTGCGAGTGCAGCAGCCACAGCCATATGCTGTGTGCGTACAGCGCTACCTGCAGTTTGCAGCAGCTGACAGCGCCCGCAACCTGTCCAATGTGGTGTACGCGCTGTGCAAGGCGCCACAAGAAATCAGGAGGCAGCATCAGGCCGCGCTGCAGCAGCAGCTGGTGCCGGCATTCATGGCAAAGTGTGCAGAGGCCAATGCCCAGGCCATCAGCAATTTGCTGTATGGCATGGCTGACAGTGGCCAGCAATTGCCAGAGGAGGCTGTGCAGCAGCTGCTGGCTGTCTTTGTTGGTCAGCTGCACCAGGCCAAGCCACAAGAAATGTCCAACACGTTGTGGGCAGCGGCAAAGCTTGGGCAGCAGATGCCATCAGCACAGCTGCAGCAGCTGCTTGCTGTCTTTGTTAGTCAGCTGCACCAAGCCACACCACAAGCCATGTCCAACACGCTGTGGGCAGTGGCAACCATGGGGCAGCAGGTGCCAGCAGGGCATCTGCAGCAGCTGCTAGATGCTTTTGTTGGCCAGGTGCACCAGGACAAGTCACAAGGTGTTTCCAACATGCTGTTGGCAGTGGCAACCATGGGGCAGCAGGTGCCAGCAGGGCAGTTGCAGCTGCTGCTGGATGCATTTGTGGCTAAGCTGCAGCATGCCACACCACAAGAATTGTCCAACACGCTGTGGGCAGTGGCAACCATGGGGCAGCAGGTGTCAGCAGGGCAGCTGCAGCACCTGCTGGATGCTCTTGTTGGCCAGCTGCACACCAGGCCCTACCGCGCAGGCAACGTGTCCTCAGGAGCTGGCCAATGCAGCCTGGACTTGTGGCCAGCTGGGCCACAGGAATGAGCAGCTCATGGCAGCACTGCTGGCAGAGGTGCAGCAGCGGCTGGCAGCAGCTGGGACAAGCAGCTTTCGCAGGTTCAACAGCCAGGAGCTGTGCGACTTGTGTTGGGCTGTGGCAGTGCTGGACCTGCAGCAGCATGCTCAGCAGGTGCTGCAGCTGTGCACAGCATGCAGCAGCATGAGGAGCAGCATAGAGGAAGAAGGCCAGCGGCAGTTGTGGCAGGTTCACACCTGGCTGCTGGACTTTGACCTGGCAGGGGGCCAGGGCCTGCAGGGCAGCCTGACACAGCAGCAGCTGCAGCAGTGCACTGCAGCATGGGATGAACAGCTCCGGCAGACAGCCAAGCAGCGGCTCGCTGACTTTCAGCGCTCAGTGTTTGCAGCTGTGCAGCGGCTACTGCGTGGCAGCAGCAGCCAAAGATGGAGCAGCTGAGTGTGGGCAGAGATGGTGTGACCCCTGATGGCGCTCTGCTGATTGACATTGCTGGCAGGACAGCAGATAGTGTGCTGGTGGCAGTAGAGGCAGATAGCCCATGGCACTTCAGGCAGCCTGATAGGGGGCTCACGGGGCCAACTCAGAAAACGAACAAGGCCCTGGCAGTGCGGGGCTACAGGGTGGTCATTGTGCCCTATTCAGAATGGAACAAGGTGTGGAAGGATTATTTAGAGAGTGGAAGTTACACGTAGGCCGTTCGCCATCTCAGATGGCATGCACCACACAAAGTGAACGCAATCTTGCGCCAAAAAGGGAGATTGAAGCAACTTTGAAGCCAAAATAGTCCTAGACTCTCGATCAGGATTGTACAAGGCATAAGCTGGCACACCTAAAAGTGTGCTTTGAAACACCATAAAAGCGGGAGTAAACTGGCTAAAGCGCAACATGAGCGCAATCCAATGGCACAACACAATGGATGCGATGCTAGTTGCACCAGAGATCATCCATATCAACCACTCCTCAAAAGTTGCGGCATCTCAAAAGACACCACCACCTGACATCACCATGCGCCAAATGTTCACTTCCCAAACCTCCACACTGCGCCACTGCTACTAAGCCTAGCTGCCAGGCACCTCCGCTGGGTTAGGATGATTACCTGATGCAACTGTTCATGAAGGCTGGGCTGGTTGGCGGCCTGCCAGCAGCAGCACCCGGCGGACAGCCTCCAGCAGCAGCAGCAGCAGGAAGCACAGCCAAGGCTCTTGCCAAGGCGTTGTTGCGTAAGGCAGGGCTGCCATAACAGGAGTCACCACGGGTGAGGACGCAACACTACTGCATGTTGGTGCGTTGGTGACGTGCTGTATTGGCCCAATGGGAGCGTGAGAGCTTTGCAAAAAGTGTCGCGACAAGTCTGCGAGCGTGTGCGGCGCGTGTTTTGCGGCATATGTGGTGTGTGTGGTGTTGAGGTGTCTACTACAGCTCTCTGTCGCTGGATCTGCTTGTGTAGCCTTGCTGGCCGCAGTGTAGTCTGCTGTTGGCAGTGTGCATGTGACGAGGGCGCATCAGCACACCTGGCTTCTGGACTTTGAACTGGCACGTCGCGAAGGAGCATCAGCACACAAGGAGATGGACTGCGTCCATACTATTGCATGGCATCTCATGAGCGAGTTGTATCCAACATCCTTAGTTGTTCTGTGCGTGCTGTTGTTGCAGGAGCCAACACAGCAACGCCGCCGCCGGTCATTCCCTGACAGCTCAAAGTGATAGCGCATCCCTGGACGGCGCGTCAAAGAGTGTCTTTGCCGCAGCGCCAGCTTGGGGGAGTGGCAGTGGCAGCTCTGACTGCACGCAACTCAGCTGGGGCTCATGACACAGGAGCAGCTGGCAGAGTTTTGTCAGATGCCGAGCTAGAGCAGAGGTGATCTCATGGGGTGGCTGGATCAGCATAAAACGCTGCGCAACGGGGTGAGACCCAGAGGATGTGGGCAGACTGCAGAGCTACAGTGAGTGTGTGCGTCAAGTCAGACAGCGTCAAAGCGCTCTTACTTTGAACAGCGGGTTCAGCTGCCGCGCAGCTGGCGGTGCTGCAAGCAGCTGTGCTCTTATAGCCCTGCCTGCTTGCACAGCAATCACCAATGCTACAGAGGCAGCCAATTGGAGCGGCAACCACTGAGATAACTTGGCATTGTTGAGTGCCAAGTACCCAATGCGCTTGCTGTCTGTATGTCTGTTATTATGCAGGGGTTGCATCTTCCAAGTCCTTCCGGACTCAGCAGCGTATTTCAAACGCCGCAACAGCTGGCCCTGCTACCCTCTGCATCGCTGCCTTCCTGCACAGCCCCCAGCTGCTGCAGCTCCTGCAAGCAGCCCTAGGCAGTGCAGCTGTGCTGCTGTACAATGAGCAGTACATATTAAGCCACTGGTGGCATGGTACAGCACAGCACTGGCTCAGCGTTTTGCCGGCACTACGACTCGCAGCAGTGCAGCAAGCAGTGTGGCGTGCAGTGCAGTGTGTACCTGTCATTGTGGGTCACCCGCTGAGCGTTGGAGGTGATTGTTGAGTGCCGCGCATGATGTTTCAGCGCAGCAAGGCTTGCTACTTGTATACCGTATGCACAGCGTGTGCACATGCTGCTGGTGCTCGTGCAACGTGACACGTGGGTGTCACAACTGTGAACATGTAACTGTGTCGTACATCATTTGCGCCTGGGTACAATCATTGCATGGCATACGGCATATGGCATTATGCATAATCGTACATCAAAGCCTTCCAGTCACAAGACGTCTTGCAACGTTGCCTTGCAAGGAATGTAGCGGCTTTGTTACACAATGCGTATACACCACCGCGAAGTGATTACACCACACCTCTCCACGCCGGGCCTAGTAACCCAGCCAAGGGAAGCTGTCTCTTGCAGCGTGGAACCCAAAAGCTAACACTCTAACGTCACCCATGCAACACATGTATTCTGCAGTGTATGGGACATGTTTTGTGTACGCTGCTGAGCCCACAAAGTCGGCACAGCAGCAGCAGCTGCACCAGTCGCACACACTCTATAACCGGCTGATGTAACAACCCGTTGCACTCCTGTATGCGTGGAAATGAAGTGCTGACATTGAGTTCATCACTATCATACTCCCATGCAATGCTCAAACCACAAACCACGACTGTAGCTCTGCACTGCAGCTGGCCGCTGCTAGCAGAGTTTGACACATGCTGCAGCACATGCACAAGCCTCCACAAAACTAAGCGCAGTAGCAGCACGCTACGCTGTACCATGCGAACATCACAGCCGCTGAAGACGGACGACCGCACCAAATACGCCTCACTCGTATGCACGCAGCAGCTGACGCTGCCATCCCACTGCTGTTGTGTCCAAAGCTCCTGCATTTGCCCAGCTGGAGTGCGCCTTTCACTCACCGCGTACGACACGCCTTGCTACACGCTACACACCACCACACACTGCCGCATACCCCGCTCACACACATCATCGCTGCAAATCAACCAGGATTTCCCCTCCTCTACCGACTCGCTGCTGCTACCTGTCTCTGAGAAAGCCAGAAGCACATACTTGCACCAGTCCTTCACCACTTGCCTGCTGCTTGCAGCCACCATCCGGCAGCTGCCCTTGATCAGTCCTCCTGCAGATGCTGCAACCGAAACCAACACCCCACTTGCTCTGCATATGCTGTGCACACAGCAGTTCCATCCTGCTCTCTGCCGCGCCAACCTGCCCACCCAAACTCTCCCTCACTGCCTGCCGACCACTGCATGAGTAACTGCACAGTGTGTCTGTCTACTTTGAGAGTGGTGACAGGGTGACGCTGAATGTCGCTGGCCGCAGGCTGAGAGGTGCGTCCATTTTTGATACACTGGACAGGTCCTCAATCAGCTTCTGCAAGCGGCAAGGCAGGCAAGGCAGAGAGACAGGAGAAACAGCAGGGTGAGTAGGACAGTGGTTTGATTAATCTTTGACACACTGGACAGGTCCTCAATCAGCTTCTGCAGGCGGCAAGGCACACGCCAGACACAGCAATACCAAGTACGTTGTTGAATAAGTGACCTTTTGGTCTAGCAAGACAGGAGAAACAGCAGAGCGAGTAGGACAGTGGCTAACCTAACAAGCACATGCTAAGCTGCATGTGGCATTCAGCGTGATCACTGGCTCCTTGTGCAGCGGTACAGCAACCGTTTCACGGACTGCCGCCTGGCACACAAAACACCAGCGCTCTGCCATCCCCAGTGGGGTCCAGCCTGCAGCACTGCCTACAACACGTTTGCCTATGTGCAGTGACGGGACGGCACGCAACCAGCACAACAATCATACCCCTATAGCCTGTCCTGCAGGCACAGGCCCCTGATGCCTACATGCCGACCCTAGCCCAGAAACAAGAGACTTGAACCTCAGTCACCAGCATGAATGCGTGAACGAGCTAGGTGTGGTATGTGACACTTGGATACCCGCTCGAAGCAGGGGGGCAACGTTGGTATTGATGAGGAAACCTCATGCGCCTCCACGCCTTCCCTACCATGTCGAGAAGATGGGTTCAACGGGGTGCACAGGCGACGACCAGGCGACGACGTCGCAACGAACACCCAAAGAGCAAGGAAGGCTGCAGGAAGTTCATAAAAAACAGGCTGTCACCCAAAGCAGGCCCACCCCAACCAACTCCACTCACCAGCATCATCTCCTTGCCCTGGTCCTTGAAGCGCAGCCGACACAGCAATCATGCCCTTAGCCTGTCCTGTTGCTACCACGGCCACTCACCAGCATCATCTCCTTGCCCTGGTTCTTGACGCGCAGCCGACACAACAATCATGCCCCTAGCATGTCCTGTTGCTAACACGGCCACTCACCAGCATCATCTCCTTGCCCTGGTCCTTGAAGCGCAGCTCGCGCCCGCTGAACTGCATGGTCAGCTTCACCTTGCTGCCCTTGGTGAGGAACTTGCGCGCACTCGCGACCTTCACCTCGTAGTCGTGCGACTCGGTCACAGGACGCAGCCGCACCTCTTTGGTCTCAGTGCTGCAGACGGCAGAACAGCAGCAGCCAGCGGCGTGAGGATGGAGATTGAGTAACAGCCACGGGAACGGAACAAAGCGGAATAGAGTGAGTGGTGGAGCGGCCACGTTGCAGGCCTGTGTGACCGGCCGCAGCCGCACCTCTTTGGTGTCAGTGCTGCAGACAGCAGAACAGCAGTCGAGACACGGCTGTGGAGACATTACCGTCGAGCGTAACCAATCCCAAACGCGCAAGCAATGCGACCGCGACTTCCTGCCAGCTCAACACAGCACAGCTCAAGGAAACACAGTACACAACCGCTGTGACAACCACCGCTGCTCAGAGCAGCCGGTCAACTCACCCCTTGCTGCTCTTCTGCTTCTGCTTTGCTGCGCGCTCCAGCTCAAACTTGTACTTGCCAAAGTTGACAAGCCGCACCACTGGGGGGTCCCCACCATCGTTGATCAGCACCATGTCAACTTGGTCGTTCTGCGCAAGCGACCGCGCCTCGTCAGTGCTCATCACACCTAGGTCTGTCTTCATGGAGTCCTGCACGCGGACCTGCGGAACCCTGCAGCAGCAGGCGCAGCAGACAACACATGCATGAGCAGCAGAAAAGAGAAGAGGGGATGCCTGGGTCTGTCTTCATGGAGTCCTGCACGCGGACCTGCGGCACCCTGCAGCAGCAGCAGCAGCCGTAGCAGACAGCATATGCATGAGCAGCGAAACAGATGACAGGACGCCTAGGTCGGTCTTCATGGAGTCCTGCACGCGCACCTGCGGCACCCTGCAATGTCGACAGCAGCAGCAGGCGCATACGCATGAGCCAGGACTGCTTGAGCAGCAAAAGAGAGGACAAACGGTCGGCATGGAGTCCAGCACGCGGACCTGCGGCACCCTGCAGGAAAATAGCACCAAACAGCGGGTGAAACAACGCGATTAGCAAGAGCGAAGAACATAATTCAGTAACAGCTGCTAACAGGTGTTGCAGGAGAACTGCCGGCAGGCCAACAGAAGCCGGTACAGCAGGGCGCTGCAAACAACGGACCCAAACCAACTGCAACGTGTTCGACAGACTAGTGCAGCGTACCACCCGCAAGCGCTCAGGCAGCACAACCCAGCAGCAGCAGCAGCAGCCATCAAACCCTCCACTCACTCGATGTCCCTGTTGACCATGACGCGCTTGCCGTTGACGTATTTGGGGCTGGTGTCCTCGGGCACCTCCACAAACTCCTCCTCAGGCAGCCACCTGCGGGGCAGCACACAACAAACGCAGCATGGATTTTGTTATAGTGCCATGTTATTGTGTTATGTAAACATGGCAGGGCTGGTGTCCTGAGGCACCTCCACCAGCTCCTCCTCAGGCAGCCACCTGCACACAACAACACGCAGCATGGGATTTGAGATCATAGGGTGCATCAGGATACATTCAACTTGATTATGGCAGGGCTGCTGTCCTCAGGTACCTCCACAAGCTCATCCTCGGGCAGCCACCTGCGCCAGCACACAGCACGCAAAACGCATGGCACCGTCATCATCATGTTACCCATTCAAGCTGCAGCAGCAACACCGTCAGCTGCTCCTCAGGCAGCCACCTGCGGCAGCACCGACCAACTGGCAGCAGCAACCAACACAGCATGGGGTTTGTGGTTTGTGGTGGTAGGGTGCATGGCAGGGCTGGTGTCCTCGAGCACCTCCAGCAGCCAGTCCTCAAGCAGGCTTTTGCAGCACCACACAACACGCAACTCGCGTGAAGGACCGTCACATCGCACCACCCATTCGAGCTACAGCCCCACGCCCCACAACATGCAGTATGGGGCTCATGCAGTTTGAACAATGGCAGGGCTGCCTGCTGTTCCTGCAAACTCCTACTGCCACGCAATCCTGTGCTGCACCACTGCATGATAGTGCTCCCAGGCAACAGCCGTTGCGTGACTGCAGTCCCATGCATCTGCGCCGCCGCTGCTGCTCCATATGGCAACTGGTTGCAGCTGCTGCTGCAGGTTTCCCACTGCTGCCACGACAATCGGCAACGTGCAGCAGCAGCTGCAACCAGTGGCTATATGCAGTAGCAGCGGCGGCACAGATGCATGGGGTTGCCGCTGTTGTTGTGGCTGTCGCAGCCCCTGCTGTTGCTGCTGCTGTTGTTGCTGATGCTGTGTGTGCAGCTGCGCACCTGTCACCAGGCAGGCCATAGCCGAGGCCATCTAGGTCCTGCAAGCAGCAGCAGCAGCAGCAGCAACAGCACAAACAGGAGCACAGAGTGAGCACACGAGGCAGCTGTTGCTTGAGCACCAGGCCCTGACATTGTAGACATGGGCATCTTCCGATCGCTACGCAGTGTTACATGCTGCGCAACACTGCTGCTCTGGCAGACAGGCATGCCACTTGGACGGTCAAACTTCGATCGCCGCGCAGTGTCACTGCTCGCTTACATGCACCGGATGCATCTCTGCAAGTTGATCATGCAGGCAGCCTCCGCGCTCACAGCTTGAAGTGCGCGCCGCAAACGCAGCAAACCCTACAGCTGCCCAAGGTGCTGGTATCAAATATGAATTATGTCTTACATCTGCCGAAGGTGCTGGTATGCTGCTGCTGCTGGCCCGGCTTGCTGCCGCTGGCAAGTGTCATAGCGGGTGCCTCTTCTTGTATAGCATAACACATCCCGTGCAAACACCCAGCCATGTCACACGAACCAGCCACCATTGTTGCAACCCACCTGCAGCAGCAGATCTGTGGTTGAGTCGTCAAAGCCCTGGAAGCCCCCATTCCTGTTGTAGTTGTTGCGCCCCAGCCCGTTCCGGCTCGCATAACCGCCGTTTTGCTGACTAGGCGGCGCGCCCCAGAACGCGTCCGTCAGCGGTGGGTAACCGCCCGCATTCTGCTGCCCATAACCGCCGCCGTTGTTGTTCCTGCGGTTCGGCCCCTTGCTCGGAGGCGCAAAGTTGGGGTTTTGTACTTGGTAGCCTGGATCTGCTGGGGGGGCCATGTAGCCCCCACCCTGCCCGGGGTTTCCTGCAGGGTTTGCTGTGTATGGCTGGTCGCTCCAGGCCCCTGGTTGCTGCTGCGGTGCGCCTGGTGGAGCGGCCTGCTCCAGCCTGGCTAGCTCTTCAGGTGTGAGAGGAGGCAGCTGTGGCAGGTTGACCCATCCTGACTGCCGCTGCTGGTTGGTGCGCTTGTACGCGCTAGGCACCTGCAGCGATGCGGGAGCATGACAGGGTGATGCAGCGTGTGCAGTAGGTTCTTCAGCAGATGCTGCTGGCAGGAGCTTGCAGGATACGCATGCTGCAGCGCAGGTAGCTTGCTTATGGCTTCGTTGAAGCCCATGCACGAGTAAGAGCAGCCAGCATGGCTTGGCATGCATACAATTGGTCGCGGATGTGCTGGTGTGCTGCTCTGCTGCTGGTTGGTGCAAAGGCTACTGACTGCTTTCTGAAGTTTTCGAAAGACATGCATGCACTTGATCGAAACCAATGAGGACTGCCAGACTGCCTAGCGTGCTCAACTCACCAGGGTGCTGCTGCGACAGTGTGCGCCACATGTGCTAGGCCCCCTCAGCCCGTTGCGACCTGCCAGCGCCTGAGACATTAAGACGTAACTTGGAGCAAATGTGCTGCTGGCTTGGACACAATGAGCACTTCACGGCTTCTGTTCGAGGTGGCGAGGACGAGTGACCCTGATGCAAGCACAGTGTAAACAGTAAGATCTGCAACCTTAGGCGTAACAGTGCGACTGTCGATATGCCTGGCACGATTGTGCACTTCTACCACCCGTTCGCATTCTGACAGGTGGGCGTTTCGTGCAATCAAGCCTGCCAGCACGCATTGAGATGGCATTAGCCATTCCTAGTCTGTTTGTATAGCCGGACTGCGCGTAAACGTAAACATGGCTGAGAAGGTGTCAAACAAGAGCGTGTATGACTTGCAGAAGAAGGAGCTGAAGAACAGAACAGAAGTAAAGTTTGATACTGGACTCAAGGTAATGGTCAGCAATTGTCTAGGCAGCCTCAGGCCCTGCAGCTGCAGGATCCTACACCTGCAGCAGTAGCTCCAGCAGTCACCAACCTGACGAGCCGTGTGGCACTTGCTGTGCAGGTTGGATGCAATTTCAGCGACCACACAAACCTAGTCAGCGTAGATGCTGAAAAAGGTGCCTACAAGTTCGGCTATGACTTCCAGAGAGAGGTGAGCAGGCCTGCAGGCCTGGTCGGCGGCAGTACAATCAACCGATGCTATGCTGTGACGGGCTTTAATTGGACGCACAATGCTGACACGTTACCTCCACAGATGGAGCTACCACTGTATTTCGTCAAGCTCTGCGTGTAGCACCTGAGCTCTGCCGGTGCGCACATGCATGCACTGAAGCATCTGTGTCTCCTTGCGCGTGCCTGGTTCGTTGCACTGGACAGCTGTGTCAGCGCACCGTCACCTTTGCCTCACGTGCAACACATTACACTTGGGGTCACACCAAATGCCGCTGTGTTGCTGTGTTGCTGTCTTTTTGCAGGATGCAGTGTTCCAGTACACGCGCAAGAACAACGCAGGCACGTTTAAGTTCAGGCAGGTGGTGCCCAACCTGTCCTGGGAGGTTGTGCCCAGCCCGGTAGTAGAGGTGAGCAGCAGCAGCAGCAGCAGCAGACAGAAGTAGCTAACATGGTGGCAGTTGGTGTAGCAGCAGCAAGGGAGAGACAGGGACGGCGGTGGCCGATGCTGTGTCGCCAGCAGCGCGGATGTCCTGCCTGGGCTTGCGGGCATTCGTCAGCGGGGCATGTGTCAGCATATAACATACATTACAGCAGGGTGTGCAACACGACGCCGCTGGATCCCGGAGCCATGCCAAGCGTATTGACTAGGCCAAGCATACTCACTACGCCGTTGACGGTGCAGTTGCGCACGATGCTCCTGGACGGTGTCAAGCTGACTGGCTGAGCCTAGCACCAGAGTTGATCGACGCCGCTTCGCATCTGTCTGCACCCTGTTGCTTTGTGGGTGGGTGCTGCTGTGCGTGCCTGCAGCTGAGCACGAAGCTGCTGGACAGTGGCAAGCTGAAAGACTCACTCAAGCTGGTGTATGACTTCCAAAACAGGTTTGGTGAGTATTAGCGGAGCATGTAGCACAGCATGCTTTGTAGAGCCAGGGGACTGCTGTCAGCGTGGTGGGGGTTCAGATGTGTTGCAATGCGCACAAGCATGGCCGTCCTGCATGTTTGGCTCATGTGATACCTGCCTTTTACTGCAAGCCAGGCAAGATGGCCTGCTGTTAGAGGTGCTCATGAGGCTGAGCCAGACAACGAGGAATGCATATGCGTTGTGCTGCTTACGATACATGTATATGGAGCAACAATCATGTGCTGGTAGCCTTACATCCCTGCCTGCTGCTGCTGCTGCAGCCTACTACACTGAGACGCTCAAGTACAACAAGCAGTTCAAGGTGCGCGTGGCTGGAGACAGCAAGAGCACCGACACCGCGCTGTGCGTGGGCTACAAGCCGGACAAACGGTGAGACTGGGGGTGGGGTTCTATTTAGGGGGTTGGGGGTGTTATGCAGAAAAGCAGGTGGGACAGCTGCACCAAGACAGACCTGCACATGCAGCAGTGAAAGTGGGGGCGACGCAGGCACCGCGGAGCCAAAGGCAGCGAGCTGACAGTGAAGTGCAGCAGGGCAACATCTCCAGCCGCGGCTGCATAGCTGCTGCCTCACAGACTTGCACACGTACAGCCTGCCACGTTCACACACTCTTGAGTGACGCGTGCAACACCACCAGTTTGACGCACAAATGCTAGTAGCTGGTGCAGATCAGTCCCATCTGGCTGCTGATGCACGGCAGCAGTCTGTCATGGTCTGCCTTCCCTCACTCACTCATTCACTACCTCCATCTAGTCGAGTCTGCTGTTTACACACATCATCATGCAGGTGGTATGGTTGGAGGTGTGGAGGGACACGCGGCCTCCTCATCGTCACACACGCCCCTGGTGTTGAGTGCAAACACACCACGCGTAGCTCTTTCATTCAATTTGTGCATTCACTTTTTGCAGGTGGGTGAAGAGTGTGAAGCTGGTGCAGACTGCGGCCACTGGGCCGCTGCTGAGCTACAAGCTGAAGCCCGCGCAGGGCTGGAAGGTGGCCAGCGAGGCCAGCCTGCGCAGCAGGACGCTGGCGGCAAGCATCACCTTCAAGGCACTCAAGGGAGAGTGAGTGCACAGGATGCTGCTTGGCGCTGCCCCTATATTTTCTTGTTGTTGGTTACAAGGGGGCACAATCTTACTGGCTGGCCATACACCCTGCTATAGAGACACTGTTGCTAGTATGAGAGAGTAGTTACATGTGGGTCCAGTCACCATCTTAGATGGTATGAGCCACCCCAAATGAGCACAGAGTCAACACGTGACAAAAGGAGATGAGCGCTCGATGCAACACATTGACGCCATCAGATGAGCACAAGTTCTCTCCAGGATAAGCGAGCAATTATATCTGCGGTGTGCAATTATATCTGCGGTTGCTAGTTATCAATGCTTCAGGCCACGCGGTGCTGCAGCAACGCTTTGCCGCCCTCACTGTACAGACGCAGCTGATTACTGCCGTGCGTTAGCTAAATGACAGTGACGCGTTGATGCTGTATGCTGTATGCTGTTTACTTGTTGAGTATCCTAGCTGGATATGCATGTTCCCTTTTGCTAGAAACACATGTGACTGATTGGTTTATTGGTGTGCTGTGCTGTGCTGTGCTGTTGCCACTGTAGGCTGAACGACACTGACGCTTTGATGCTGTATGCTGTGCTGTGCATTTCTGCTGTTGCCGCTGCTGCAGTGCTGAGCTGGTGCTGGATGCAGCAGTGCCGCTGCCTGGCAACAGCACAGGCAAAGTCAAGCTGTTGCGTAAGGCGGGTGTCAAGGTGGACATCAAGTTCTGATAAGCAACAGCAGCAACAGCAGCGGCAGCAGCAGCAGCAGCAGGGATTACTCAGCAGCAGGAGGAGCTGTAGCAGCAGCAGGGGGGAGAGTTCTGCAGCAGTAGAAGCTTCAGCAGCAGCAAAGAATGCAGCAGGACCATGCGGCAGCAATCGCTGCCGCTTGTTTTGTCACAGTGAGCGTGTGTACTTTTGCGGCAACTTGCACTGAGTGGAACCTGTGGTACTTCCAGCACACAACTGGAAGATTGAAAGAGGGGCAAGCGCAGGCAAGGATTGCAATTTTGTTGTGAGCGCAGGCAAGGATTGCAATTTGAACTGGCAACATGGCCAGTGACCTCACCCAAAAACCTGCACCCTGTTGTTGTGTGCTTCTGATGGTGTGTATTTGTTGATTCTGTCCGTGTTCACAGGATTGAAGCCTGATGAAGGGTGAAGAGCCCGAAACGCGTCGCTTTCCATGTAAAACGACAAAACAGAGTCAACAATAGTCTGAACTTGTCTCAGCAGTAGCTGTAGCCAGTCGCACTACGCTATTGCTTTTCAAAATGTTTTGGACAGCCTGTTGTGAAAGCTGCTGCACTGGCACCTGGCAGCAACCACTTTCTCAAATGAATAAGCTCACTTTATCTGCTGCACGTGCCGCGTCATGGCATGACAACATACCTACTCACACACCAGTACGCTATGTACGCATGACAGCTATCTGGGTAGACCATTCTGTGGTCCCAGTTCATGCCGTTGGTTATCGTTGGCAACGGCGTTGATGTTCAGTCAGTATAACTGGACATCTGCCATTGCTGTACAAGGTTGGCCCTATGAAGAACCACAGGTTCCGGATATGGGAGATTGCTGGTGCTCTGGCGCCCTTAATTGAAGTTCAGTATGCACTGGTTTGACTGCGACATGACCTGGTGAAACACCATGCGTTTCAACAAGTGTGGTGATGAGGCATGCTGTCCAACCATGGCATCGCCTGAGCTGTTGCATGTGGACCTATGTGCTTATGTTTTATCTTGTAACCGCCATGCAGCATAGCTTGCTGGCTTTTCATGCTTGTGGAGAGTTTTTAGACTGTGGTTGCAGATGCTGCCTTCGGCTGCCCAAGCCCCACCTCAGCACGCTGCCGTGCTGATTGAATACTAGAAACATGGCGGCACCATAAACCAGTGAGTGGCATTTTGAATGGAAACCATCGCAGGTGTGCGAATTGCTGCAACCCCTCAACCCGAAGCGGGCCGTGCCGTGCGGCAGACACAGGCATGCCGCAACATAAGCGGGATGCAAAAAGAAGATTAACTACAAAAATATCATATTAAACAGCATCATATACGAGAAGGGGTTAACATCTTCCGTGACCGCGCAGGTAGGTCTTGAGGTTCACCACACTGCACTGCAGTCTGGGTGTCCCCACTGGGCAGTGTGCCAGTGGGCCTAGTACTAGCACTGCGCACACTGAGCCGGCACTTTCATTGCTCCAGACCATTACCCCCTCGGCTTCCTCGGGCGTCAAACGGGCACTGTTTAAACATCATTTGAGAGTCAAACAACCTCAATTTCCTGCAGTAGTGACAGAGGTCCAGCAAGGATGCCTGGCGAGACGCCTACGCCAGAGCAGCTGCTAACACGCCTTAATACTTTGTTGAGCAACCGAACAACCTGCGCCTGGGCAGACGTGCTTGCTACAGCGATGGCCCTACGAGCCAAGGCGGTCATCATGCCAGAGGCGGCCGATATGGTGCTTGCACTGGACATCAAAGTGATAAGTAAAGCCTATATGGAGCAGGGAAGGCCAGGTGAGCAGGGTGCTGCACATGCTGTCGCAAAAGTGCCAATGTGCCCTTGCACTGCTCATCATGCTTTTCAAATGTCTTTCTAATACCTTACTGAATCTTTGACGCTGATATGAGCGCAGACCTGGCAGCAGCAGCGCTGGAAGGTGCACTCTCCCGCACCGGTGCAAGCTGGCCTGTAGTGCGAACAACGGTCGATCTAGCCCAGGAGCTGCATATAAGGCGCCTAATGAAGAGGTGAGAGACGTTGCGTAGCTGCTCGGCTGGATAGAACCCGGTGTACGCTGGACCCCGTCCTGCACTGCTGTGCAGTCAAACTTCCAGTGCAGCCAGCACTACAGCCAGCACAGGGCTCGTGACCAAGTCTCACCTCAAAGCAGAGGCTGTAACGCCTTTGATCGAGCGTTTTCATGCACACAAAACATACAGAGATTCGTGAGTCTGGTTGTGCCGCAGGTCTCTGTGCTTACTTGCCCAGCACCATTGTGCCTGCCTACTTGAATGCCGCCGCCTGCTTATGCTGTTCTTTCTGTGGTTTGATACTGCTGCAGCTGCTACCAGGGAAGCTGTGCCTCAACAGCGCTTGAGATGAGCAATTCATCAAGCCAGCATTGCTGCAGCTGTGCAGCAGACCAGACAAACCTTGCTTCGCCTGCAGCCACTTTACATCCTGGTGGCCGACAGCAGCAGCAGCAGCAGCAGCAGGACGGTGGACCACAGCAGCAGTGCATATGTCACCCATGCCAACAGGTGCAGCAGCAGCAAGCTGCATGCATAGCCAACATCAAGCGCATGCTGCAGCTCGCGGTTGCCCTGTCTGACTACCAGCAGCAGGCACAGGCAGCAGCAGACCTAGCAGCGCTCTACGCAGCAGCTGCAGACGCAAGCAGCACATGCAGCATGTATGGCAAGTGCCTGCAGGCATGCTCTGCTGCAGTTGCTGCTGGTGGTGCTGCTGGTGGCAGCTGCAGCTGGGTGCCAGAGCTGCTGATTGCAGTGGTGCCAGCAGCAGTGGATGCCTACCTTGCTGAGGTGATGGAATGCTCTTGTATCAAGCAGTAGCACACAGTTGGCATGCAAAGCTCAGCAACTGCCACATCTTGTATCTGCTTTGCCTTTGTCTCTGGACCATGACTGAGCAGCTCTGTCAGCACAGCCTGCATACCCTGGGCGCTGTGAACCAAGTGCATCAGCACCCAACGCTTCACCACTGTCGCATTCTGCTCGCCTGGCACCTGTCATCGACGGCCCTTGGCACTTGGTCAGGTGTATGTCATTTTTGTTACATTTGTAACACATCTAACACATTTGAATCTGCCTGCAGGCTGATGTTGCTGGTGCGCGCGCCTGCCTCACCACCTACAATACGCTGCTGCTGGCGGCAGGCAAATCGGCCTGTGAGGAGTGTGCTGTGTGCTACGAGCCCCTCACTGGCAGCAGTGCAGTGACACTGCTGGGCTGTGGGCACATCTTCCACAGGTGAGCAGCCTTGCATGCAGGGGTAGGGTGTTCCTGCATGTTTCTCTACTAGAGTGCTGCTGCATTTTGACATCTTCCACATGTGAGTTTTGAAGTGCTGGTGTAGGCCGCCAGCGACACACTGCTGTGCTGCAGCATCAGTCTGCTGCAGGTCAATACAAGCTCCAAAAGCATGATGACACACCATTCTAGTAACTTGACACGCGCAAGCTCGCTGCGTAATGTGTTCTGTGTACCCCTCATTTTTGACTCAAGCAGCTGCAGCCGGCGATCTGACCACCACAAAACTAGAGCTAAATGTCTGAGCAAGTGATCATGACTGGCCTGGTTTGACTGGCTGCTGCAGGGCGTGCTGCAACGAGTGGTTTGGCCACAAGCTGTTTGAGGCCGGCCGCTTCCAGCCGGAGTGCCCGCTGTGCCGGCAGGTTGATGAGTCGCTGCAGCCCTCAGAGACAGCGCTGGCTGCGCTGCAGGAGATCCAGCAGTACCACTGCGAGCACAGCCAAGGGGAGGAGGAGGGCCAGGCAAGTGAGGAAGAAGTTCAGTCTGAAGATGAGGGCAGTGAAGATCATGATGCTGAAGTTCACAGTGAAGATGAGCAGGAAGATGAGTGCAAAATGGACAGCGATGGCGGGTCCGATATTAGCAGTGATCAGAGTGACAGCAGCAGCAGCAGTGAAGGAGATGACGAGACCAGCAGCGAAGGTGATGATGGTATGGAGGTTGATAGTGACGTTGGCAGCTCTGTTGCAAGCAGCGCACTGACAGCATTGGCACCTCAAGCAGCAGATGCAGCAGCAGTTGAAGACATCACCGATCTGGAGAACTGAGCACGTGCACTGTTGACTGCCTTGTCTGATGTCTTGACCTGAGGTGACGCAAGCACCCGCGTTGGTTGCGAGTTGACTTCGTACAGCATCTTGACGCAACACATATTGTGTTGATGTTCTGTTTGATTATACCACTTACATACAGTTACCCACACATGCAATATCGCAGCTGAAGTGTCTGCTACATGGCTTACTGTGCGGGCAGAGGCTCGGAGCCTGCGTGTTTTGTGAGAGGGTGTACAGCCAAGTGTACGGAGTGTGTGCTTTGATTTCCAGGATCAGCAGCTGATCATTGTAGTTGTCTGTGCCTGCTAGGGGGCAGGTTGTTGCTGGACCATACAGGATGTTCTGCCAAAGCTTGCCTTTGAGATGCCGATTAAACTATCAGATGCTTCAGCCTTATCATGGAGGTGATGGACATTGGTCTGCCGTTGCCGTTGCATACCTGTCGGAACGGGCTGCTGTATAACAAAGAGTCCGCCACATTGAGAATAGTGTTGTGATGGCCTGCATTTGCTGGCGATTAGATCGGTGGCGGCCACCGTGTGCTACCTTGCCAAGTGCATATCAGCTGGCGGCTCAAGAAATGGGCGGACACCTGGCAGCGGCTGCAGCAAACTTCTGATGGTGGTTTTCACCTGCGCTGGCAGCAGTTCATGAATGCTGTTGTGTGTGTTAGACATCGAGTTCTAGTTGACTGCAGCGTCGTCATCATCATATTACCTACTCTGGTTGACTGCAGCGTGTCACACGCCAAGTTGGCTTCGAATGCAGCACTGCATTCACCTGCCAGTGCAGATGAAATCTTGGCACTACGTTCAGTGTGTTCACTACACACTGAAGTCAGTGTGACATCAGCAATGGCAGAACACAATGTACAGCAGCCGCTGTTGCTGTTTTCTCTTTGCAACAAGTGCCTTCGGCAGGCTGCGGTGTTGCATATGTATCTCGGTCGAGAGGATTTGCGTTTTTGATGCTGGTGCAGCTGGTTGCAGCTTGCAGGTCGGGGACAACCCAGGGTCCAGGCATCATGCCTGACAAAGTCACAGTGCCACCACTGTGGGCAATCATCAGCACTGATTTACCAACACGACGCATGCCCAGCATGTTGATGTATTCAATAGTTTTGATGAGCCATCCGGCTCTACAGATCTGCATGCATGCTGAGCTGGTTGAACGTTCTGCGTGTCTGTAACGTGCCATGTCACACAGTGTCTGCTACTGGGCAGTGACTGCCGCAGCGTGCAGACTCTGCGGGTGGGCCACCCGCACAAAACCAAGGCTGCCATAACGCTACCCTCGATGGTTGAACCATGGCATGGTGTTGGACAATTGTCTGCCAAACAACTGGGCCAGTAGCTATTGCATCTGATGCAGTTGAACCCTGAATAAGAGCTCGCCTATAGGCAAATCACTTGCCGTATCACGCCATCACTGCGTGGAATGTTGGCAACAATTTATGGTTCCCAGAGCACCAAGTGGCGCGCACGTTTGTCAATGCCAGCTGCACCTTGCCGCTGCTATGACAGATCTGTCATACATCTAGATGTAGCAGCCGCTCCAATTGCTGAGCACCACAACCAGTCATGTCATGCGGTGCATGACACGCCGTCAACTGATTACATTACATTACATTACATTACATACTCCACCCAACAAGGAGTGGGAACCCCATTAGGAGCCAACGAGAGGCTCATAGGGGGAGGGACACTCGAAGAAAACATCAACATCATCATCATCATCATCATCATCATCATCGTCATCAACAACATTCTCAGAAAGAGAAGAAACTACCGAGAAGAACTCATCAACATCCTCGATCACCTGAGCAATCGACTGAGAAGACAACAGAGACTCAGGATCGGTATCTGGTTGACACCGCATCAGATAGCAACAGTGCACAAAGGCAGCTACCAAAGCAGGACGCTGCTGCATGAAAGCGGCCATATCTGGCCCTGCAGGGTGACATGAAGTAATATTAGTCCACGTCTGAGACGAACCACCAAAGGGCTCGAATAGCATAGCAAAACGCTCACGGACAGGCGCATAGAAAGGACACTCAAATATCATGTGGAACTCATCCTCGACTTGCCCAGAGGAACACCCGGGGCGCAGACAGACACGCTCATCACGTGGGATAGGTGGGCGTTGCCACCGACCACTACACACACGCAAATCATGCGCACCCAAACGAAAACGAGTCAGAGACCCCACATGCTCCATGTTAAGCCCAGCAGTGCGTAACACATACTTAGGGCACCAGGCAGCAGGACGAGCTGACCGCATATCGTCATAGGAACAAGCTGCAAACCACCTCTCATAAGTACAGAAAACGCCACAACCACTAGCAGCATCACGTGGATTATCAGGACATCCCTGCCACTGCTGATATAGGCACTCCTCAAAAGCATTCAAAACAATCTTTGTGTTCAGGGACTGGAAATTTCTCATCCGCTGCACAACGTCCTCCAACTGTTGCGAGTGACTCTGCAAGTAAGTCAGGACACGCTCCAGCTGCACACACCACAGGGCACCATTGCCAAAGGATCCAGCAAGCTGCAGGTTTTCACGCATTGCACGCGCCAACAAAGAAGAGCCATCCAAATCCACTATTCTGTTCCACATGCCCACTGCTGCTCGCAACCACGTACATACCAAAGGTTGGGCCCCAAACTCCCTAGAAAGCAACAGTCGGCTGGTAGACTTACGTATACGGCCTGCAATCGTGCGCAAGAACAGGTACTGCACCCTACTAATAACATTATTCTGTAACTTGCTGACCAGGGCCGGGCCCGTGCCCACCTGCCCCAGCAGGGCAGGACCCCACACCTCAGAGCAGTAACACAGGATGGGCGTCACTAGGGTGCGAAACAAATGCACTTGCATCGACATACCACGAACACCAAGCTCCTTGCATCTAGCCAGCATAGCCCACATAGCCCTGCTACCCGCAGCTGCCAATGCATCTGTACTGACAGAAACACCTTGTGTCGCATGGAACTGGACACCTAGGTACCGAAACTGCTGCGAAACTGGAACCTGTTGCCCTTGGTAAGACCATGTTGCATTGCCACTGTACTTCCTTCTGCCAAAAACAACCACCTCTGTTTTGCCTACATTCACTTGCATGTCATACTCATTGCAAAAGGATTGAAGAGCATCAAGCAGCTGCTGCAACTTACCAGACGTTTCAGCCAGCAGGACCAAATCATCAGCATACAGCAACAGCCTCACCAACCTGCTGCCTAGAGGTGTTCCGCAAGCGCCACACCGATCCGACAGCCACTGCTCTATACGGTCGATGAAGATACCAAACAACAGAGGCGACAGGGGGTCACCCTGCTTCACACCACGAGTGCTGTCAAAAGCATGACCCACTCTGCCGGCCAGTTTAGTGATCATAGGGGCACTCCAATACATCGATACAATAGAGACAAGAATGTTGCCCCGCAGGCCAATGTCTGCCAAACACCGCATGAGGATGTCACGCCGCACAAGATCATACGCTTTCCTGAAGTCCACAAAACATGCAAACAGGTGTTTACTACTCAGACGACAACGGTCCACAAGGTGCTTCAACACGAAGACATGATCACACGTTCTGTGCCGCTCCCTAAAACCAGCCTGCCCCCAAGCCTGCCCCCAAGATTAACCTGAGATCCATCCGCCGCTAAAAGCAGCAGCACATTCACTGCTGAAAACCAATCGCTGCACATAACCATCCTCTTTTACCTGAGTGTTCTGCTACACAGCGCTGCAGAGCGCTGCGCATATGCCTTACATGCATGCACATGCTCTTTGACATGCATGCACATAAGCAGGACCACAATGCCCCCGGCAAGTAAGTTGCGTGTGACACCCACATGCTTGAGTGCAGTGCTGTGTTCCGGCGCCTGGCTGCCATTTCTGCAACTCACACTAAAACTCTTAGTTTGACACCGCAAGATATGCTTGAACCTTGGAGCACCACCCTGAGTGATATGCAAAGCTGACGCCTGTAGCCTCAGGCACCCAGCTGGTTTACATGCTCAATGAAACAATTTTAACACCTGCATGCAATGGGAGACCTAGAGCAACTGGAGCGCATGCAACACCCGTCAACAGTTCCAATGCCAAATCGTGCTGCAGGCTGCTAGCAGAAAACATGGTAACCGCACCAGGTTTTGCTGTACAGCGAACACAGCAGCAGGCAGTGCACAGCCTCACCACGCAAATACTGTCCTTGTCTTGCCAACAGTCTGGACAACCCAAAGCAGACCAAGGGAGCAGATAGGCTTGCAAACACTTGTTATCAGAGCCTGTGGCACAAGCAATGCAGGTCAGCCATACGTGTTGGTGCTGCTGAGCGTGTGCAGGTGCATTCACAAGCACTGTCATATTGCAAGCCATCATTAAAGAGCATCAGATACGTGCTAGAGTGTTATGTCTCAGCAGCAGCACGGCTACAGAAGCGGCAGCAGCAGCAGCAGCAGCAGCAGCAGCAGCAGCAGCAGTAGCAGCAGCATGGCTGCATCCGGCTACAGCGTCGGCAGCAGCAGCACTGCGCTGAGCTGTCGACGCGTGCAACTAGCTAGGTGCACGCAATCCAGGTGGTTGTGCAACACACGGCAGCAGCGTGGCGCCCTGTACGTGTTGCTGGTGATGGCTGCAGCAGCAGTGCTTGGACGAGTTGCTGAAGGCAGACAGCTGTCAGGTGAGCAGCAGCAGCAGCAGCAGCAGTAGCAGCAGATATCTCAGTGAACAGCCGGCAGCAGCTGACGTCCAAGCAGTTCAGGCATGCAAACCAATGTTTGCTTGACGCTGTCATTGCGTGGCAAATGCCACCTTTTCAGTGCAGCAGGACAAAGCTGGTGTGCAGGCTCATGGCATAGCCACTGTCCCAACGCTTGACAATGCAACAGGTGCAAGTCCAACCAGACAATAGCATGCAACCCCAAGACTATAGCAGTGCTTCATAAGCTAAGGCAACCACTTTACGTGGTGTGCATGCTGTGCTTTACCACTTGCATTCCGTCTTCAAGACAAAGTTGATCATCATGTACCCGATGCTGCATGGGTTCTACTTGCACAGTTCAGTGCATGTTGCGTCTGCGAGGGGGATGACCTCTGCCCTTCTGTCCTGCCACCGCTGCCGCCGCAGTCACCAAGCCTCAGCACGAGGGCTGTGTCGTAGACACCTACCAGCAGCTACTCAACGCAACCAGGGACTACAGCACCTGCGGTGGCGGCGGCAACGATGCACACATCTTCCTGAGCTGCAACACACACCTGTTTGGAAGGGGGTAGCTGCCGCCACTGCACATTGAACATGATGAGCTGGAGAGCAGTTCCCATGAGCCCAGTGTGCACATCTTACCGGAAAACGAGTGTGGTGTTATAACGATCGAGGTTGATCTGGAGCAGAACCCTGAGCTGCCCCTGCTGACTGTGCATGGGGATGTCGGCATACACATGGCATGCTGTGCTGTACAGCACATGTGCTGTGTTGACACTTGAACAGTGCGATGCTGGTTGGACCATACGTATGCTGGCACTTGCTATTGATGGTGTTGGGTGGAAGCTTTGCCACACTGCGAGTGATGACTGTAGTACAACAGAAACAACGCACTTGCACATGTTTGGTTGGCATGGGCGACATTCAGCACTGCAAGCAGCACACTCAGTCATGCTCATCATTGCCTGCTGCCCATGCACCTGCCCTCACCCTCAACTGCTTCTGGCGCTGCTGCCGCTACTGCTGTCTGCAGTTTGAGCTGAACAATGTGCGGTTTGTGGTCAAGGGCGCCAACGCATCAGCTGCCAGTCTGCACGTCACGGCCATGTGAGTTCCCTCCAAGCAAGCTGATTGGTACTCACTCTCTCTCTCACACACACACACAGATCTGTGTGCCCATCTAGATGGACAGTGTAGCTGTGCAAGCGTAACTGCGGAATAGCATGGGTTGCATGTGCATCATTGCAGCAGCTGCAATGGTGGCGGCGGCAGTAGCAGCTGCTGTGCACTCAATAGCTGCTAGATGCACCTTGATCCATGGCCAGAGATTTAACAAGCGGCGTTGGCGGGTGAGAGGCACTAGCTCTGGGCATGCACACGCCGCTCAACCAGTTACTGCTTACAGTTGAATTTGGTCTGATCACGTGGCAGTCACCATCACACATACCTCACTTTACATAACAAACGTTCACCCCACCCGTGCACCACTGTGTTGCTGCTGTCAACAGGCGAGGCAACACCACTCATCGACATACATGACGTCGAGCATGTTACTTTGATCAACGTAACGGTTACATCTCTGCAGCCGTCTAAACCCAACAGCATCTGGCCTCAGCTACCCTACTCTGGCATCGCTACTCTGCCATCAAAACCCTAGCTGGCGGCGTCCCTATCATAAACCTGGAAGGAGTAACAGCAGCGAAAACGGTAGATGGAATTCGGGTGGTTGGCGGCGGCAATTTGTCAGTCCATAACTTGCGGTCTTCGTACAACCACAACATGGGGCTCTACTACATGTGCAGTATGGTGCAGCAGAGCTCGTTGGTAATAATGGGCAAGACAACAATAACAGGGAATGGCGGGGCTGGTGTGCCTATACAAGCCGGTGAAGACGAAAGGGGCATAGGTGAGCAGCAGTGCACCAGATGCTGGTCAGCAAGCTTGCTGACTGCTAGGGGTTTGCATGCAAGGTAGCGGGATGTGCCACATCAGCTGCTTTGTGGCTCATCCAAAGCAGGTCAAGCAGCAGCAGGTTCTGTAGGTGGAATCTCTGCCAGAGATGGCATCCGCTATGCAGTTAGCCCATGCCGGACTTTGTCCATGAATGCGAGGAGGCTACTGTCGATGCATGTCAGACATGCGGCTGTTGCAGGATCATACTGGTGGTAGGAGTTCGAAGGAAACAACGTTGTTCTGCCTCACACGCTGCGAAGCTGAGTTACCTGCGCTGTGCTGGTGCCGTGTGCATTGCCAGGTGTCCACATCGACTGCGACGGCGACTTTATCACTCTGGATGCCAACATATCTGGCGAGGTCATCATTGCACAAAACACGCGCCACGGCATCCTGATAGATGGGCATGTGCATGCCAATGTGGGGCCCGGTGTCAGGCTGAATCATAACGGCCACGGTGGCGTGACGCAGTGTGGCGGTGGCCTGCACGCACACTTCCTGTACGGCAGCCCAGCTGTGAAGCTGCAAGGCGTGTCGTTAGTCAACAATACAGCACAGTATGGTGCAGGAGCTTGCATAGGTGAGGCGTGCGCCACTGCGGCAGTGCACCCAGCAGCACTTTGGCAGGCACTTTGGCAGTTGCAGAAGACAGCATGTGATCCTGTGGGCATGCGTGTCTTGCTGCATTGAGCAGAACTTGATGCAACCAGGCTTCCTGCACTGTGTGCTCTCCACGACTTTCGCATGTCTGACATAGTACGATGCCATCAGTGACTGTTGTCGCTTCTGCTCTGGCTGATGTTGCTGCTGCTGCTGCTGCTGTCGCTGCTGCAGAGATTCCGGAGGTTGCCAAGCCCCTCGTAGGC
The DNA here is from genome assembly GCA_902809745.2 of Tetradesmus lagerheimii. Taxonomy (NCBI): domain Eukaryota; kingdom Viridiplantae; phylum Chlorophyta; class Chlorophyceae; order Sphaeropleales; family Scenedesmaceae; genus Tetradesmus; species Tetradesmus lagerheimii. The sequence goes on along the minus strand of CADDIJ020001849.1, from coordinate 21,966 downwards.
AAAATCTCGGGCGAATTCAGCCTGCTGTCAGACGTGTCATTTACGCGCAACACAGCCACAAAGTGTGGCGGTGCATTTGCCACGGTCGTTAGCCCCTCTAAGTCACGCGTCAAGGTGCTGGTGCCGGAGGGACTGAAGCACACCTTTTCCAACAACACGGCACCAAGTGCCCCTGTGTGGTGTGCTATGCCAGTGTACGGCGATGATTCGATGGCCATCACCCTGTGACAGCACAGACACTTCTGTGGTGGCTGCATGTTCATTGCCCAAAGGGCCGCCAGCAGAGTCTAGCAGCCTGCTGTGCTGTGTTACACCATGTTTGGGGGCCAGAGTGCCACACTGACTGAGTCCTTGACGCCTTGTTCAGCAGAACTGCTGTGCAGCAACAGCTGTTTGCGCAAAACCTGAAGTGTGTGATGCTGGCAACTTGCTTCAGGGCATTGTGGAGTAAACGGTGTGTAGGGCATGCCAATGCATGATGCTGAGCACCTGTGAGTATAATAATAACCAACAGGCTTCAGCTGCGGCACTGTCTACTTGGCCATACCATTGTTGGTGAGCTTGATGTGCAGCTTCACTGTTCAGCAGTAGCATCAACGCGCTGAAATGCTGCATTGGGTTACCCGATGACTAGGAGCTGCATGCAGTTGCATTGGTTGGACAGGTGCCACATTTGAGAGGTATTATTACCTCACCAAATACTTGGCATTGTCAGCAGCAGCACTTGGTTGGCATTTGATCTTGCTACAATGCTAGCAAGTTGATATTCTGCCAGCCAATGGCTGGATCTCCATTTGATAGGAAGGTGTGCAGGGTGGAAGCACATGCATGACGAGCTCTTGTTGCTCAGCAGTGCAGGCTGCCATGCCATGGCATGACATGCCATTATGGCATGCAGAGTACCAGGCTGGTCTGACCAGGGCCTAGGACTGACAGGCCTGTCAGTTGTGAGTGACTGGCATAAAAGCATATGCCTTGACGTGGCTCCCCCTAGCATGCTCCAAGCTTCATGGCATGAACAGGATGTCAAGGTGTGGCTGCTGTACATTGAATGCGTGTAGAGAGAGAATAATCAGTCTGCTTTCCGCCTCCCCAGTGGGCGAGGCGCGGTTGCCGATGCCGAAAGGTATGGCTTACAAGGATTGATTATTATTATTTTTGAGAGAGAGTAGTTACATGTGGGTCCAGTCACCATCTCAGATGGTATGAGCCACCCCAAAATGAGCACAATGTCAACGCATGACGAAAGAAGATGAGCACACAATGTAGCCCATTGAGGCCATCCGTTGAGCACAGGGTCTCTCCAGATTGAGCATAAGATTATATCTGCGGTGTGTCAGTGACACACCCCAATCAGCCAACAGCATGTGCTGAAGAAGCACACCAACCAAAAAGCATGTTGTCAAGATCACGCAGCCAGAGAGATAGGCAGGGCAACTAAGGCGGCATAAAGGCGGCAGCAAACCAATAATGTGACAGGATGCATGTGTAACTCGTCAAGTAACCTAAACTCATCACGGGCTAGGAGCAACAGCGTCTAAGGCGTCATCTACAGGGACATACCCCTCAGGCTGAATTGGCACACTTTGATGGTCAGGGGACAACCCCAGCAACACTGAGCGATACAACCACATCTGATAAACCACCACAGCCAAGCCCTCTTGATCCTCACAGTCCAGAATGCGCGGCACCAACTCGTTAGCATAGCGATCTACAGTACCCGCAGGATAGAACACACTAGGGCAGGCACCGCGCAAGTGGTCATATGCAGGGCATTCTAGCAGAAAGTGTTTGAGATCCTCCACATTGTCATAGGTCCCAGTCCGGGCGTGCACGCGTGTGCGCCAAACTGCTCGGCTAGCTGCAACAGGATTAGCACATGAGCACAGTCTACACAACCGCTGCTGCCTGGGCACCCGAGGGCGGGCATGTCTACCCAGCTGCACCTCCAACTGTGCAGCCCCAGTGCGAAGCCGTGCAAGGCACTGCAACACCCGGAACGGCAAGCATAATTCCATGTATTGAGGTTGTGTGTTGCGGTCAAAAGCAGCATCAGCCTCCATAGGATGCACCCAGGCAGCATGTGTGCACATAGTAACATGATTGCTTGGTGCTGTTCTTGGGTCAGCATCCTCCGCACCTGCATCGGCCCACCCCTGCTTTACCAAGCGTGCAAGGGCAGCAGACACGGCTGTAGCATGCAACTCAAGCCCACATACACTTGCAGCCGTCACCCCAGGCCCACGCCATGCAGCCTGCTGTATAACACCAAGGCGTTGCATAGTGCGCAGCAGATAGTATGTCCAGCAAGTTTTGCAACCACTCAATGCTAACTCCACATCCGACACCCACGCAACCCGCGCAAGACGATCAACGGGCATGGCCCTAAGGCGTTCCCACCAGCGCGCCGCCAGCACAACCCAATGGTGCTGAACGGGCGAGCGGTGAAGATCGCGCATCAGCACATCAATGCTGGAGCGTTGCCCAGCCCCAGTCATGTAGCGAAGGAATGACACATGCACCTTGTCAGCTGCTGACATGCGCCACCCTGTGCGCCTGAACAAGCCTGTATGGCACAACTCGGGGCCCCACACATGAGATGCGTATGACATAACAGGCTCAACCATGATGTCAAACATGCGGCGCTTCATGTCGTATTGTGTGATGCGTTGCTTACGGAAGCGGCCCAAGAGGGTATGCATGGCCTTGAGCCCAGACGCTGCCAAAGCATCAACTGCCGGCTGCAGACCTTTGGTCTCATGCAACACTTCACCAAGGTATGTGTAGCTGCTCTGAATGCTCAGGGGCTGACCAGCATACGTGAACGCAGTTGAGCGCGGGCGTGGCACACGTTTGCCACGGAACACCACCACACACGTCTTCTTAGGCTGCATGTTGACTTCCATGCCAGTGATCTCACAAAACAACTGCAAGCAATCCAACAAGCATTGCGCGTCTGCCGGCGACTCAGCAATCAAGCAGCCGTCATCCGCATAGAGCAAATCAGGCACATGAAGAGAGCCAACCTTGGGTCCATTATTATTTTTATTGAATGCGTGTGCATCACGCCCACAACTGCGTCTGCCGCAGTTTTGCTCTTCTTGCCGCAAGAGCCGCTCTTGATGGCACCGCAGCGGCAAAATTCACGGTTATGGTCTTGAATGATTGCAGCACTGCACTGCTGCAAAGCACGCACAATCATGGGTTGGTAACCTGATACAACACTAGTAACCGTTGCATGCATGACTCATAGTACGGTACTTTTTGTACGGTAAAAGCAGAAGCTGATGTGTTGAACGCAGCACTGCTGTGCAGATTGCTTGTCGCGCAGCGCAAGCACTGCTGAGGGCATCTAGATATGTTGCCACGTGTTGATCAAGGGACAGTCGACAAACGTACCTGCATGGGTTGCCAACTGCACTCAGTGCAGGCTGGTGCCAGGTGGTTCCCTATCAATGCTCTGTTGGTTCCCTGGGCCTCCCCCAACTTCTTGTGCACAGTGCTTTTATGACGTCTGAAAAAGGCAGACAGCCAGAAAGACGTTACAATTGGCTGCAACCACACACGCTGGCCATGGCATCACCCCGTCATTAGCAACCAGCACATAACGCCGGTGCCGGGCATACAAAACTCTGCCGACCGCATGCTACAGTTTGAAGACCCTCAGGTGAGTGGCTGGCAGTACAAATGTGATTTCACAAACGAACGCAACGACACAGATCTGATACTCTTCGGAGGGCTGCCACAGATGTGTCATCAGCTTGAGCTGTCAGGGGATGACCGGCGGCGGCGTTGCCGTGATGGCTCCTGCAGCAGCAGCATGCACAACACGACTGTGATACATAAAGAACTCAAACCCTGAAACACTGCTGTCATGGCCACACAAGGTCATCTATGGAAACAATAGCAGTCGCCTCAAGAACACGGAACTCACAATTTTCATCGTTTTGCTTCCTCACCTGTGGTGACCCTGGTCTGGGCAGGCCTGCCTTACGCAGCAGCAGCTTAGCTGAAGCCTTGGCTGTGCTTCCTTCTGCTGCTGCTGCTGCTGCTGGAGGCTGTCCGCCTGGTGTTGCTGTTGGCAGGCAGCCAACCAGCCCAGCCTTCATGAACAGTTGCTTCAGGTTCTGATGCTGGCGATGTTCATTGCCCTGCAGCCCATCCCACTCCCGTAAGGACACACTGACCAGCCTGTAGCCCCGCACTGCCAGGGCCCTGTTCCTGTACTGAGTCGGCCCCTTGAGCCCCCATCAGGCTGCCTGAAGTGGGTGGGCCATCTGCCTCTACTGCCACCAGCACACCATCTGCTGTCCTGCCAGCAATGTCAATCAGCTGTGCGCCATCAGGGGTCACACCATCCCTGGCCACACTCAGCTGCTCCATCTGTGGCTGCTGCTGCTGCCAGGCAATGGGCAGCCGCTGCACCGCTGCAAACAGTGAGCGCTGAAAGTCAGTGAGCCGCTGCTTGGCTCTCTGCCGGAGCTGTTCATTCCATGCTGCTCTGCACTGCTGCAGCTGCTGCTGTGTCAGGCTGCCCTGCAGGCCCTGGCCCCCTGCCAGGTCAAAAGTCCAGCAGCCATGTGTCAACCTGCCACATCTGCCGCTGGTCTACCACCTCTGTGCTGCTCCACATGCTGCTGCATGCTTTGCCCAGCTGCAGCACCTGCTGAGCATGCTGCTGCAGGTCCAGCACTGCCACAGCCCAACACAAGTTGCACAGACCTTGGCTGGTGAAGCTGCGACTGCTGCTTGTCCCAGCTACTGCCGGCCGCTGCTGCACCTCTGCCAGCAGTGCTGCCATGAGCTGCTCATCACTGTGGCCCAGCTGGCCACAAGCCTAGGCTGCATTGGCCAGCTCCTGAGGGGTGCCTGCTGCCAGCAGCCCTGCCAGCCCAGGTGCTGCCAGCAGACGCTGCGGAAGGAAGCCCAGCTTGGCACATGCCAGCAGCGTGTTGGACACAGCTTGTGGTGTGGCCTGCTGCAGCTTAAGCACAAAAGCATCCAGCAGCTGCTGCAGCTGCTCTGCTGGCACCTGCTGCCCCATGGTCGCCACTGCCCACAGCGTGTTGGACACCTCTTGTGGCTTGGCCTGGTGCAAATGGCCAACAAGAGCATTCAGCAGCTGCTGCAGCTGCCCTGCTGGCACCTGCTGCCCCATGGTCGCCACTGCCCACAGTGTGTTGGACACCTCTTGTGGCTTGGCTTGGTGAAAATGGCCAACAAGAGGATCCAGCAGTTGCTGCAGCTTTCCTGATGGCACCTGCTGCCCCATGGCCGCCACTGCCCACAGTGTGTTGGACACCTCTTGTGGCTTGGCTTGGTGCAACTGGCCAACAAAAGCATTCAGCAGCTGCTGCAGCTGTCCTGATGGCACCTGCTGCACAAGCTTTGCCACTGCCCACAGCGTGTTGGGACATATTTTGTGGCACGGCCTGGTGCAGCTGATTGACCAAGACAGCCAGCAGCTGCTGCACAGCCTCCTCTGGCAACTGCTGGCCACTGTCAGCCATGCCATACAGCACATTGCTGATGTCCTGCGCATTGGCCTCTGCACACTTGGCCATGAATGCCGGCACCAGCTGCTCCTGCAGCGCGGCCTGATGCTGCCGCCTCATTGGTTGTGGCGCCTTGCACAGCGCATACACTACATTGGACAGGTGGCGGGTGCTGTCGGCTGCTGCAAACTGCAGGTAGCGCTGCACGCACACAGCATATGGCTGTGGCTGCTGCACTCGCAGCTTGGACAGCTTCATGATCGCTGCTGCCAGATTGATGGCGCCCATGCTGTCAATGTGCTGATCTATCAGCGCTGCCAGCTGCTCTGCTGTGCTGCTCATGATGTCTGCAGTGATCTGTTTGCTGATCCTCACATGCAACTGCAAACAGCAGACAGGAACCACCCTTCAGAGAGCTGGAGTGTGCTGCTGCTGCTGTTGCTGCTGCTGTGTGGCCAGCTGCAAGGTTGTGTGCGGCGTGTCAACAACTGCATGCGGCAAGCTGTTCATTGATGGAGGCACATAGGCAAGGCACGAAGAGCACATGCCAACGCCAGCGGGCCTGCACACAGCCGCAGAGGAACACTGCCCGCAACGTACAGATACTTTTACCAAACACACATCATTTGTTGAAAAGCAGCCCGCCTGGAGCAGCTGACTCACCATTTCCCTGGATCTGTCCTGCTGCACCCAGTTGCTGCTGGCACTGTTGGTGTTGATGCCACTCCTGCCCCCAACCCTGCCCCTGTTGCTGCCACGCCCTCTGCTGCTGCTGCTGCTGCTGCTGCTGCTGCTGCTTATACGAGCGTTATCACTTTACCATTTGCTGCTGTCACCACTGCTGCCAGCAGAGCTGAACCTATCACCGCTGCGCATGTGGCTGCTGCGGCCACCACGGCCCCTGCTGCTGCTGCTGCTGCCGCCCCTGCCATGCTGTGCTTGCGCCTGCCATGATGACTGCTGGCTGCCACCATCGCTGACACCGCCACCGCCACTACTGCCGCTGCTGTTGCTGCCCTCCCAGCTGCGCTTGCTGCCTGATCAACTGCACTGCTGGCGTCCTCAGTGGCAGCAGGTGGTAGCAGCAACTGCCTGCCTGCACCTCTCCGCAGCAGTCAGGGGAGGCTGACAGCGCCGATGCTGTTGCCTGCGGCCGCAGCTGCTTGTGTTGATGCTGCATGTATGTGGCCATGCCGTTGAGCACGCAAGCTGTGTGCTGAGCAGCAACCAGAGCTGCTGCTGCAGGTGGACAGCACAGCAGCGGGCAAGTGCGCAGTCCTACTGCGGATGCGCAGCAGCTGCTGGTGCTGTTGCTGGTGAAAGCCATGAGCCTGCATGCTGCTCTGTTGCTGCTGTGCTGCTGACGTCAGTGTGCTGGCACTGCTTGGGGATGCAACGCCGGCCTTGCAGAGGCACTTCAGGTGGCTGCAGGCACCAACCACCATGGCAGTAGGGACAACAGCATCATTTGTTGCATAGAACCAGACGTCTTTGTGACTCACTAACTTGAGCCAGCCATGGTGCAGCCATGCACGAAAGAAGCAGCTGCAGCACCAGCAGCAGCAGGAGCAGCAACAGCGACCTGGCCTGAGCAGCGCGCACGCCTGTGCACAGCGCAAGCAAGCGTTGTAGACAGTGTGGTTTGATGTGGAAGTTATTTTCTGCAACTTTGCTGGTGCAATGCGTGAATGCCTGCAGCTGGGGCAACTCCTGGGCGTGAGACAAGGCTGTTGACGTGACGAATCGAACGGAGAACCGCGAGAGAGTGCAGGCATGGTAAGAAACAACGTCATCGTGATGAAAGATCTGCGATTCTTTAGGCTTGGTTTACACGCGCACCGAAAACCCTACACCCAGGCACAGTTCAAACTGCCGGCAGCTCAGGTGAACTGAGAGCGTCATGCAAGTAGTAACCCGGCTGTTTACAGTAGGTACATGATTTACAGACAGTCAAAGCCTGATATTGAGGTGGTTACAGGGCGTCGAGTATCAGAGCAGGCATGAACGTGCACTGCACTGCAGTCATGTCTGAGGGCCCACTACACCACACTGCAGCTGCAGCGCCTGTGCTTGGTGTTGGTACGCCAGCAGCACCATAAAACAGCCAGACTGTCACGCAGCATCCAGGTTTTGTACGCTCACACCACATGCAACTGCTCGAGGCTGCTGCATGCTTGCCATGCTTCTGTTGCCATGGCCCTGTGCATCGTGCTTCAGCATCTCAAGCATGGCACTGCTCAGCTGCGCTTGCTGCAGTGCAGGGGCACAGCCAGAGCCACCAGCTGCCCGCTGCTGCTCCATACAAGGGGCCTGCTGCTGAACTGCGCCATGTAGGCAGTGCGGCTGTGGCAGCTGCTGTTGGGCCCGCTACAGTGCCACAGATCGTCCCAGAGTAACACCTGCAGGTGGCAAGCAGCAGCAAGTCAAACAGTGCAGCCTGTGACGCAGCAACATGACAGCAGTGGCACTGTGCTGCATCGCTGCAGCGTCACAGGTCATCACCAAGCATCACCGCAAGAGGCAAGCAGCAGCAATGCAGCGCAGAGCATCACAAGTGAAGAGGCGCTTACCGTGTATAGTGCACTGCAGCATGTTCACAATCTGCCACCGCACTGCAGACCGTCACAACAGCTATGGGCACACACCCAGCAGCAGCAGCGCAGTGGGAACGTCACCCAGGCATAGACCGGTGTGTGGCATGCTTTTCGTGGCCTGTTGCAACGACTTGCTGCTGTGCCAGTGCAGAGTTGCAGGTCACAAGACATACGCATCAGAAGCATATGCTGTTCGGTGCATGAGGTCAGAACTGGACCAGCCACAGGAACTCACTGCTGCTCCTGCAGGCACGTTCAGACCCACTGCACAACCTGCAGCCATCGTTGAACCTGTGCTGCGCATGCGGCTGCTGCTGGCTGTGTCCTGCAAGCAGCTGCCACAACAAGACGCGTCTGCAGATGCAGCAAGCGATGCGTCTGCGGTCGGGCCTGGTGCAGGCTGTTTGCAGCGCATGCCAAGCTGCATCAACAGTACTTCTGTGCAGTCGGCTTGCATGTGCTGCACACCGTCTGCACCTGGCGCCTGCTGCTGGTGCTGTCCTGCCTGTCCTGCAGAGCTGGCTAGGCCAGTGCTATCACTGCAACCCTTGTTGGCGCACTGTTTGCTTGCCCTGCTGCCTTGTGGTACCACCAAGCAGCCATTCTCCGCTGTCATGTCGTCCAATGCTACCCACAATGACAGGTACGGACTGTACTGCACGCCACACTGCGTGCTGCACTGCTGCGAGTCGTAGTGCCAGCAAAACGCTGAGCCAGTGCTGCGCGGTGGCTTGATGATGTACTGCTCGTTGTACAGCAGCACAGTTGCACTGCCTAGAGCTTCTTGCAGGAGCTGCAGCAGCTGGGGGCCTTGCAGGAAGGCAGCGACGCCGGGGCAGCAGGGCCAGCTGTTGCGGCGTTTGAAATACGCTGCTGAGTCAGCACGTGCTGCATGCCCGGGGCCAAGCTCCGGCAAGACCTGGAAGATGCAACCCCTGCGGTGACGACAGACAGATAGACAACACGTGCGTTGCATAGTAATCAATCATGGCAAAGTACCTTGAGCAGTGGCTGGCACTCAGCTGTCATTGTAGCGTTTGTGACACTGTCACTACATCGGATGTAGTTGTACAGTTATTCAACTGCTGCGCGGCAGCTGAAACCGCTGTTCAATGCGAAGGCGCGTTGATGCTGTCGGACTTGACTTGCAAACTCATTGTTGCTCTGCAATCTTTTTCAACTATTGGGGGTTTCCTCCGTTGCGCAGCGCTTCCGTTTACTATACACCTCTGCTCTGCCGCCTCACCTCTGCTCTGCCAGCTTCTGCATGTCCTGCAGGTCTACACCAACGCAGTGCTCAGCCTCTGCCTGCTCCAGTAAAGCAGCTGCCTCACATCGCATAGCCTCCAGCGTGGCATCTTGAAAGAAGTTTACAGGCAACACGGCAAAACCATATTGCTTCAGGCATTGCAGCACAGGCTGCATGTCAAGCGTACTGCCTGCAGGAGGCATAAGGTTCTGGACGCCACGGATGATGTGTGCGAGACAGAGGCAGCAGCTGCTACACAACCGTGGTGTCAAGCTTGCAGGCATGAGCTCACACACTGTTGCGGCGTGCCCAGAACATGAACAGGCAGCACTTGTCATGTTATGCCAGAAATCTGCACCACGTCCTAAGCTGACACAACCAAAGTATGACAACGTAAGGTGCAGAAGCACCAAAACCCGTTCACAATCAGCCCCGCATCGTCCTGTCCGTGTGCTTGGGACCACGTGAAGCAGTTGCTGTGTCGTGTTCAGTTGCGCCAGAGCGTGATTGCGAAAGTCTAAGTTTGTATGTAGATAAACCTTGAAGTAACAGCTGTTTGTGATTGCTGTGAACAGTCGGACTGGCAATAGCAGTTGGGAAGTTCTGGAAGTGTAAGTTCAGCTCAGGCACAGCTGACCTGCAGATCGTGCTGAGGCAAAGCACCTGGTGGAAAGCAGCGTAGTTCTAGTGTTGAGCAGCTTCCAGCATATCAAGGTGAGCAGAAACGTGCAGCGCTTCTGTTGCTGCTTCTGATGGGGCAGCGATAGCAGCAGGAGCAGCAGCAATTGGTGATGTCTGTACAATTCCACCTGGTGTGTGTTCTGTATGGTGATAATCCGCTTGCACAGATGTAAACAATGTGCGTTATTGATTCATTGTGCATGCAGCTGAAAGGGGCCTGTGATGCGACTTGCGCTCTGTCTGTTGTGGGTGTGCAAACCTAGTGTGCATTGACATTTGTTCAGCGCCTACAAGCAACAGCAGATGATGACCACGCTCCTTGCACACTTGGGTGTGTGGGGCGGTGTGGACGGATACTGCAGACGAGCCATGCACGTGCAAACTTTGCAGCAGCAGCAGTAGCAGCAACAGCTGTGCGCCAGCTCTGTATGGGCGCGTGTGTGCATGCTGGAGCTGCTGCTGCTGTTTGCGTGTAACGGTTGCATGTGGGGTTGACCCACTGGTGACATCATAAAGCCGATCTGATGCTGTTGCTTCACAAACGCACACTGGCAGCTTCACAACTTTTATACAGCTAGGTTGTGTGCAGCACTGTGTGCTGTCTTGCTTGTCTGCAGCAGGCGAGCAGTTGCGCAATCTGTCATAGCACTCATGGGGTTGCCAGGACAGGGTGTCTAATCCCATGGATGACGATTATTTGCAGCTGCTCAAACATGCATGCTGTACAGCAATGGCACACTTGATGATCCCCTGTTACGCTGCTGGTCGCTGCTGTATGCTGCGCACCCACGCTTTGCAGGACACTGCTGCGCAGCATAGCAGAAGCATTGTGTGCATTGCCGCAAGCAACAGCAGCGGCAGCTACAGAGCAGTGCGGGCTGCATTAGAGAAGCGGGCTACAGAGCTGGACGCAGAGCTCAGCACAGGGTTCACCGCAGGGCTCAGCAGCAGCAACAGCAAGCCCTATGCTCATCCGGCTCCGGTCAAGGGATGGCCTGGAGCGCATTCAGGTATGAGGCTGCGGATGTGGTTAGTGCAACGGCAGTGGCATATGCCGCTGCCGGACACTCGGCCGCTATGCATGCACCTGACAGAGCTCTCTGTCAGGCAGTCTTATGCACATGCGGTAAGGTATGCGGTATGTCACCAAGCATAGCCATGTGGATTTGCTGCGGCTGAGTAAACGTGCAATTGCTTAGATGTTGATGCTGACTGCCCACAGCAGCTTGGCTCGCCATCATCGTACCCTGCTGCCTGAAACTGCTGCTGTTGCTGCTGCTGCTGCTGCTGTGTGTGCTGCAGTTGGATGATGGCGCGAGTGTCACTGCGCTGATGCTGGCCATCCAGCAGCAGCTGGGGGTGCCTCTGGAGCAGCAGCGCGTCAGCAGGGACGCAGCACTGCTCACAGCAAAGGACGGAGCTGGCATCAGGTAGGCTTGCGTGCCTGGGAGCTGACATGGAGATTCTGTCCGACTGGCAGTTGGTAGTTGAAAAGAGCCTTGTGGAGCGTAACCTACTCGTTGACCTGTCTGGTGTTTGTGTGGGCCTGGTCCAGAAGGGAGCACTACATACAGCACTGCAGCACTGCTCGCAGCACACCCTGCCCCTGCTTTGCAGCAATGATAATTGGCTGACAGATGCGAGGGTTGCTGTGCTGTAAAGCTCCACTGCAGCAAGGATGGATGACGAGCATTGGGGTGGCTAGTGCAGCTGTGCTGCGCTGCGCCAGTCATGCGGGGGTCGTATATGTGGGTATACACTGGTGGTCTGATAGCTACAGACAGGTCAAAGCAATCAGCCTGCAGCATGCAGGCTGCGTGCAGCTTGCATAAGTGATACGCATTTATGAATACGTCGGTGATCTGTGCTGATGCCGCTTTGCTGCTGCTGCTGCTGCTGTGCTGCTGGCGCTGCTGTTGTTGAACCGTCAGCTTGCTGAATGACCAACGGGACGCCTCACTCAAGAGCCTGGAAGTGAGCCATGGTGAGAAGCGCACATGGCTGACAGCAGCAGCAACAGCAGGCATCAACAGCAGGCATCAGGCGTCTGTGATGCTAATGTGCATCTGGGCTCCACAGCAACAGCATGTGGTGTGTTTGTGTTTTGTTGCTTATCTGCTACTGTAGCAAGACCAGCAGCAGCAGCGGCGGCAGCAGCAGCAGCAGTGTGGTTACGGACGCGGGCTGGGCGTGCGCGTACCTTCAACTACACAGGTTGCACAGTCGGATCACACACGATGAGGCACATGCATATGAGCTACCAGATCAGACCATGCACCCTGATTCTTTCCTTCAAGCTACATTGTGTGTGCATCCGGTGTTGTCTAGATCATGTATTCAGATACAACAACGGTTTTCTTATCTGTGTGTGTCTGCAGGGGACCTCCTGTTCCTGCTGTATGACATGGAGCGAGATGTGGAGCCAGCATACAAGCCAGGACCACTGGACAGCAACAGGCCATTTGGCTCAAAAGTAACGGTGCGTTTTTGCATATTCGGCCATCCATGCGCAATGCTTTCGCGGTGTGTGGAGCGGCAAGACAAGCCACTTGCTGCAGCGCCTGCGTGTCAAGGGTTGTGTCCGCTGCTGCGCAGGTTGCTGATATCATCGCAAAGCAGGGGCGAGTGGAGCGGCAAGACGAGCTCGATGTACACCTACACAACCGCGGTGTCTGACTTCTCATTGCTGATGTTGCTGTGCAGGTTGCCGACATCATTGCAAAGCAGCGGCGAGTGGAGCGGCAACACAAGCTCATTGTAGACCTACACAACTGCAGCGCCTGACGCCTCACTGCTGATGTTGCTGTGCAGGTTGCCGACATCATTGCGAAAAGGCAGCGAGTGCAGCGGCAAGATAAGGTAAGTTATGCTGCGGTACACAGCTGCACCATCTGACCTTTGATTGCTTGCGTCTGCTGCTGTACAGGTTGCTGACATAATTGCAAAGCAGCGGCGGGTGGAGCGGCAAGACAAGCCAACAGTGGAGGGCGTCAGCTTTGACCGCTCCGCAGCCAACGTGTTCCAGCAGTACTGCAACAGCGCGCTGGCATTCAGCATCAAGCGCGGCGGTATCTGCTACGGCAGCAGTGAGTGACGCTGTGCATTGCAAGGGTTTCGTGGATGTGGATTTGACAGTTGACTCACCTGCGCTTTGCCGATTGACTCACCTGTCTGCATGCAGCTTGACGGGCACAAGAGCACCTGCTAGGGTGCAGTCAACATCCTTATTCTGTGTTTGTTGTGGCACCCACATATGCATCACATCTGCCACTGCAGCGCGTGGCAGCACCGAGTAGAGTTGATCAGGATCAGGTCTGGCAATGCGCCATTCGGCTTGCAGGCGTCTGCAACATAGCTCTGTGGTGCTGGCGTGCGCTGCATCATCATCCTGGCCAATGCAGCACTCAATACACAGTGGCCATGTCACGTCTGCCTGCTCGGCAACCGCACACCTCCTTGCTTGACATTACGCTGCCCTCCTTGCTCTTGTGTGTCGTGGGTGCAGTTGGGGAGGACAACATTGTGCGCGTGGAGTTTGTGTACGAGCCGCCGCAGCAGGGCAGCCAAGACGAGCTGCTGTTCGAGCGCGGCACACCGCAGGAGGCACAGGTGGGCCTGCTGGGATCATGCTCATGCTCAGGACCTTGGACTTGCCAGATGCCAGTGTTGCTGTGGCCGCATTAGCTGTTTACTGTTACTTGTGCGCAGCAGGCGTGCAAGAATGTTGACACATCAGGCTGTTGGGCCAAGTGACTGCTTTTGCACCCCAGGTGGACTTGGTCTTCGGTCACCAAGCTGCGTAAATGGTTGAAGCACTGCTGCTGCTGCTGCTGCTGCGCCCCTTGTCACATGGTGGTGTGCAGTGTGACTTCCTGGCTGGTGTGCTGGGGCTGCAGAAGGTGGGCTGGGTCTTCTGCCAGGCCAACAAGGAGCGCGACTGGATCGTCAGCAGCAGCGAGGTGAGGGCGGCACGGCACAGTCAACGCTCATATTTGTGTACACCTTGTTATATACGGCATGTGACAATGACCAACTGGCATGTAGCAGCGAGGTGAGGCTGGGTTGCAATGTTGGCACAGCGTGTGCGGCTGGCTTGTTACGCTCTTGAATGTGGCGGAATCGCCACCTGACCTGCGTGACTGGATCGTCAGCAGCAGCGTGGTGAGGCTGGCTTGCCGTGTTGGCACAGCTTGTGCGGCTGGCTTGCCATGTTGGCACAGCTTGTGCGGCTGGCTTGCCATGTTGGCACAGCTTGTGAGGCTGGGTTGCCATGTTGGCACAGCTTGTGCGGCTGGCTTGCCATGTTCGGCACAGCTTGTGAGGCTGGGTTGCCATGTTGGCACACCTTTTGTGTGGATGGCTTGCCTCGGTTGTGTTTGTGGCGAAATTGCCACGCTTGTTTTCTGGCGGAATTGCCACCTGACGTGCGGTGCTGGATCGTCAGCAGCAGCGAGGTGAGGCTGGGTGGCCACATTGGTATACACGATTGTGACAGAACCGCAAATGCCAACTGGCATGCAGCAGGCCCGTGGATGTAACACAAGCAATGCTTTTGCTCGATTCAGGTGATGCCTGCTGCCAACACCTGCAAAGTCAGTCCCTGGAGTAGCACCAAACCGGTCACTGTGTTTGCTTCGTCAGGATTCACAGCTGCTGCTGCTGCTGCCGCAACCTGCAGATCCAGGCCATGGCAGCTATGCAGGATGAGATGGGGCCCAAGTCAGTTACCGTGCTGGTCACATGGGACGCAAACGACCATGGCGGCAACGTGCACTTTGAGGTATGTTGCTGGCGGGTGGAGGTTACCCTGGGATGTGTGGTGCATGTCAGGATTATTATTGTGCACGAGCACCTGCTGAACTGCGCCGGGCTGATGTTTGCGGTGAATGGTATCCCCTACGTCAAGGCTGTCGCCTCTACTGCCCATGATGGCTGCTTGTTGTGTGCGCAAGCACTCCTGTGCAGTGAGCAGGCTGCGCTGCTGCACATGGGTGGCTAGCTCTTCTGGGCTCAATGACAGGCGTATAATTCAGCAGCAGCCCTGGTTGATAGCTGTGCAACTACTGAGCATCATCAAAAAATTACCAGATCAAGCCATAGCATCAACTGTGCAACTACTCATGACTCCTTGGCTGGTGTCTGTGTTGGGTTCTCTTGCAGGCTTTCCAGTGCAGTGAGCAGGCGGTGCAGCTGTGCAAGGATGGCTGGTTCAAGCCCGAGACTGAACCCTCGGGCATCAGCAAGATGCAAAATCCCAAGGAGCCCAACGTGGAGCAGGCAGTCATTGTAGCTGGTAAGTGATATGAAAATCAACATTTCATTTTTGTTTTGTGTTTGGTTGTGGGCGGTGTGCTGCGCACGAGGTCATCATCAGCGTTTCATGTAATGCAGCGTGCCATGGGCTGTGCACCTAACAGATGTGGAGCAGGAGGCACTGCTATGTGCACCTGTGGGCTGTCACTGCCTGCCACTTAGCCAGCCGCACATTTGCTTCTGCAGAACTGCAAACATGACGAATTGAACAACAACTGGGGTCCTGCCCGGGTACAGTCATGTGCTTGGCACCACCGTATGGCACACACCAGCAGCATCGCAATTGCCCTGCTAAGCTTGCCCATGTCACCACCAGGCTGTGGTTTTCTTCTCTTCTCTCTGTCACCCTGTCACCACCGGGCTGTGCTGCTCTTGCTGGGTGCTGCAGGCAAGGACTCAGACAGCGTGGACAACGACTGGTTCCTGTGTGCATGCGCCATCTTGGACCATGCCGGACCGCTGCTGACCAGCTTCCCAGTGGAGAACAGGCTCATCCCACAGGTGTGTCCTTGCATTCAACAGCTTATTGAATCAACCCACCCTTCATGCCAGCTTCTCATCGCAGCCGCGAAAAGGAAGCGCTTCTGTAGATGTTGTGCTTGTCACAGTGGAGAACAGGCTCATCCCACAGGTGCGGCTGTTGCTTTGGTGATCCACAATTTGAAAAGCAATAGCGTAATGCGACTGGCTACAGCTACTGGCAGGAACCTGGGGTCATTCTTAGTAAAGGCCAGTCACTGACTGGCCGTTTTTGGGTGAGGTCACTGGCCATGTTGCCAGTGGCTCTCACCCTGTGTTCATCATCAAGACCTCATGGTTTGCTTTTGCAGTGCAGTATTGTACAGGGTTCGAGCCACTGGCAACATGGCCAGTGACCTCACCCAAAAACCTGCACCCTGTTGCTGTGTGCTTCTGATGGCGAGTATTTGTTGATTCTGTCCGTGTTCACAGGATTGAAGCCTGATGAAGGGTGAAGAGCCCGAAACGCGTCGCTTTCCATGTAATACGACAAAACAGAGTCAACAATAGTCTGAACTTGTCTCAACAGTAGCTGTAGCCAGTCGCATTACGCTATTGCTTTTCAAACAGGTGCGGCTGTTGCTTTGGTGATCCAGCCTCAATGCCTGTGCCATTTTTGATCATGTGGGACCGCTACCAGCTTCCCAGTAGACAACAGGCTCATTCCTCAGGTGCGGCTGTTACTTTGGCAATCTTCTTAATTAAAATTTAAACGATGCCACGTTCTTACTGCTGCAGTGTTTAGAATAGGCTCATCCCACAGGTGTGTTCTTACATTCGGCAGTTTGTTCAATTGACTTCATGCCAGCTTCTTCAAGCCAGCTTCTTACTGCTGCAGTGCCGAGATAGGGAAGCTTTGTGTGAATATTGTGCCTGCCACAGTAGTGGCCCCCGCCTTGCTTCAAGCAGTGGAGAAGTTCTCCATGCTGCACTTTGCAGTTCTACATGTTTGTGGTGCCAGGCTCTGCTCAACACCCGATGCCGGCTATTCTGTGCTGGCGTTATCGGCAAACTCCGTTCTCCTCCTACCGTCTGCTGTCTGCCACTGTGATGCTGCTGTTCCTGCAGAGTGCGTCAGCGCTGCGCGACCACCTGCGCAAGCACAACTCGCTGCCCTACAGCAGCCGCCTCGCAGACATGCACCTGCTGCTGTGGCTGGCTGCGCAGCCCAACCTGGACCAGGCAGACATGCTGGCAGTTGCAGAGGCAGTACGAGACAAGGCAGAGCTCATGGAGGGGTATAAGGTCATCATCGACTCGATTGCAGGGGTTTAGGGTGCAGCTGGGTGTATGGTGTGGCAGGTTTTTGAGGTGAATGGGTAGCAAGGCAGGTTGTTGAAGCAGGCAGGCATGTGTCGCTTGGGATGCAGCTTGTGGTGTTACGTTGATGTTCTCAGGGGAGCTGGTTGAAGTTTTGCCGCGGCAATCAGGCTGGGTTTCGCCCTGCACAACGGTCATTTGAGAGAGAGTAGTTACATGTGGGTCCAGTCACCATCTCAGATGGTATGAGCCACCCCAAAATGAGCACAATGTCAACGCATGACGAAAGAAGATGAGCACACAATGTAGCAGATTGAGGCCATCCGTTGAGCACAGGGTCTCTCCAGATTGAGCATAAGATTATATCTGCGGTGTGTCAGTGACACACCCCAATCAGCCAACAGCATGTGCTGAAGAAGCACACCAACCAAAAAGCATGTTGTCAAGATCACACAGCCAGAGAGATAGGCAGGGCAACTAAGGCGGCATAAAGGCGGCAGCAAACCAATAATGTGACAGGATGCATGTGTAACTCGTCAAGTAACCTAAACTCATCACGGGCTAGGAGCAACAGCGTCTAAGGCGTCATCTACAGGGACATAACCCTCAGGCTGAATTGGCACACTTTGATGGTCAGGGGACAACCCCAGCAACACTGAGCGATACAACCACATCTGATAAACCACCACAGCCAAGCCCTCTTGATCCTCACAGTCTAGAATGCGCGGCACCAACTCGTTAGCATAGCGATCTACAGTACCCGCAGGATAGAACACACTAGGGCAGGCACCGCGCAAGTGGTCATATGCAGGGCATTCTAGCAGAAAGTGTTTGAGATCCTCCACATTGTCATAGGTCCCAGTCCGGGCGTGCACGCGTGTGCGCCAAACTGCTCGGCTAGCTGCAACAGGATTAGCACACGAGCACAGTCTACACAACCGCTGCTGCCTGGGCACCCGAGGGCGGGCATGTCTACCCAGCTGCACCTCCAACTGTGCAGCCCCAGTGCGAAGCCGTGCAAGGCACTGCAACACCCGGAACGGCAAGCATAATTGCATGTATTGAGGTTGTGTGTTGCGGTCAAAAGCAGCATCAGCCTCCATAGGATGCACCCAGGCAGCATGTGTGCACATAGTAACATGATTGCTTGGTGCTGTTCTTGGGTCAGCATCCTCCGCACCTGCATCGGCCCACCCCTGCTTAACCAAGCGTGCAAGGGCAGCAGACACGGCTGTAGCATGCAACTCAAGCCCACATACACTTGCAGCCGTCACCCCAGGCCCACGCCATGCAGCCTGCTGTATAACACCAAGGCGTTGCATAGTGTGCAGCAGATAGTATGTCCAGCAAGTTTTGCAACCACTCAATGCTAACTCCACATCCGACACCCACGCAACCCGCGCAAGACGATCAACGGGCATGGCCCTAAGGCGTTCCCACCAGCGCGCCGCCAGCACAACCCAATGGTGCTGAACAGGCGAGCGGTGAAGATCGCGCATCAGCACATCAATGCTGGAGCGTTGCCCAGCCCCAGTCATGTAGCGAAGGAATGACACATGCACCTTGTCAGCTGCAGACATGCGCCACCCTGTGCGCCTGAACAAGCCTGTATGGCACAACTCGGGGCCCCACACATGAGATGCGTATGACATAACAGGCTCAACCATGATGTCAAACATGCGGCACTTCATGTCGTATTGTGTGATGCGTTGCTTACGGAAGCGGCCCAAGAGGGTATGCATGGCCTTGAGCCCAGACGCTGCCAAAGCATCAACTGCCGGCTGCAGACCTTTGGTCTCATGCAACACTGCACCAAGGTATGTGTAGCTGCTCTGAATGCTCAGGGGCTGACCAGCATACGTGAACGCAGTTGAGCGCGGGCGTGGCACACGTTTGCCACGGAACACCACCACACACGTCTTCTTAGGCTGCATGTTGACTTCCATGCCAGTGATCTCACAAAACAACTGCAAGCAATCCAGCAAGCATTGCGCGTCTGCCGGCGACTCAGCAATCAAGCAGCCGTCATCCGCATAGAGCAAATCAGGCACATGAAGAGAGCCAACCTTGGGTCCAAGAGGAGCAGAAGCCCCACCTGGAACAGGCTTGCCTCTAATTGTGATCAACTCGTGCAGCATCTCAATAAATAACCCAAACAGCAGCGGGCTCAGCTCACTTCCTTGCTTAGTACCAAGGCACGTATCAATAGGGTCACCCAATTTGCCATTCACAGACACCTGTAGCTGGATGGTGTCATATAGACGCTCCAATAGAGACAAGAAGCGGCCATGGATGCCAAGCTGCCTGCAACGTGCCAACAACAAGTCTCTAGGAACCGTGTCAAAAGCTTTCTTAAAATCTATGAACACAACATACAACTTCTTACGCTGGTGGCGGGCCCTGTTAATGAGATGCGTAAGGGTGAACAACGCATCAATTGTGCCATGTTCTTTGCGAAAACCACACTGTGTAACAGCACGCACACCTAGGCTCTCCATAGTTGGGTCTAGGCGGAGGTGCATGAGGCGGTCAACCACACGACTATAAATGCTAGACACACTAATGCCTCTATACATGTCCCTGTTGTTGGGCTCACTAGCCTGCCCTGATTTGGGCACCGGAATCAGCTTGCACAATTGCAGAACACGCGGCCACGTTGTTGGGGTGATGTTAGCTGCAGTAATCTGCCGCACCACCCATGCCACACAACGCAGCAGCGGCTCAAAGACGTAGCCCTGGCGGCGAGGTGCATCACCAGGTCCAGAGGTTGAGCGCGGCTGGCCAGGCGCACCATCAGCTAGAGCCTCATGCACTTCCTCAGCAGGGAAGCGCAGCAACTCACATGTCAAGTTTTGCAAGTCTGCCGCTTTGCCAGATGGCAGGGAGCACATCACATCAACAATTTCCGCAAATCTAAACTTATCATTCAGGTGGTTGAATGCAGACGGCGGGTGCTGATGCACTGCCGCCAGCTGAGAGCGCAAGGCCGCAGCCTCAGGCGACAGCGGCGGCCGCTGTGTTGGATGTGCCATTATGTCAGAAAACCAAGCCGTCCAATCATCTACATCATCAAGAGGGCAAGACACACCACGCTTGTCCAAAAACACTCGCCAAAAATCGCGTTGCTCCTCACTAAAGTACGACTGCAGGAGCTGCAGCTGGCACTGCTGGGTGTGCTGAAACTTTTTGCGGCGCACAACACGTTTGTAAGCACGGCGTGCCACCAGCATTGCTGCACGCAGAGTTGCATCCCCAGCACCCCCATACTCCCCACCACGCGAAGCATGCCAGGCCTTCCACGCGCCATCAAATGCCTGAGAGAGGCGCTGACACTCATCATCAAACCACGGCTGAGTGCGCTGCGGGCGTGAAGCTGCCACAACAGATGACGGTGGGTCACACTCAGCACCACAAAGCTGCATGAGTTGCGTCAATTCCTCCAGTGCGCCGCTAACATCAACTGTACCAGCACGCATGCGCTGAAGCAAAGACTCAAATCGCGCCTTATTGCGCTGCAAAGCACCAATGTAGCGCTCACTGTTGTCCGCTGTCGGCCGGCACGCCCGAGGTCTAGACTCCCTGCTACGCCGCCGACCAGCAGTGGTCAACCCATGCTGGCTTGCGGGCGGCGCGGTGCGGCGGCTCCGCCCTGCTGTCCTAGATGCAGGCTGCACGTTACGCAACTCTTCAGGCTGGGCCAGGTGCCGCACAACAGCCAGGCACAAGAACAACGCACAATGATCACTCGACGTAGAAGGAGCAAAGGGTAGCACCTCAAAGTTCCGCACACTTGCAAACAAGGATGCAGACACCATGCTTAGATCAACCACACTTTGGCCCAGCATGTGACCCGCCGCGTCCAGCGCATAGTACGTGCATGCACCTGTATCATCACCCGGGGCGCGGCCGTTCAGAACCACTGAGCACGCTGAGCGCAAGCAGTGCATGAGCGCCGCAGCACGGTCAGAGTGCACAACAACATCTCAAGAAGCCCGAGGGCCGGGTATGCCTGCATATTCTTGCAGCATGGCCGTGGTAAGGCCAGGCATGTGGGGAGGTACGCACAGCTCGCCGTCTGTGGGCGCATCATCACGCATGCAACCAATACGGATGTTCAAGTCGCCAAGCACCACGTGGCGGTAACCACGGGCATGAGCAGACACCAACCCATCTGCAAGAACCCAAACAGGGTTCGTGTGCAGGGCACCTGCTTGGTACTGCCGGGAGCCAGCAGGGCTAAAGTAAACGCACGCCACCATTAGTTTATATGCTGGAACCTCCACCCAAACAATGCCAGCACGGGCATCCGTGGTAACAGAAACACCAGCGCTGCCAAACACAGGCGAGGTCTGGCGCAATAACACTGTGATGCCTCCCGACGGGCGGCCAGGCCCGCCTCTATGCGCCCGCACACAATGGAAAGCCTGATAGCCAGGCACACTCAGCTCATCACACGTGTCAGCGGTACAAAATGTTTCTACAAATGCATAAATGTCACAGTTAGGGTTTGCCGCAACTGCCGAAGCCACCCGAGCCACTGCCTGCCCACACCACTGCCTGCCCACACACATTCTGACCATAGAATCTCACAACATGCCCAGCCCCTGCCCCGCTCAACCTTTGTTTTGTATGTTAAGCCCGTGGGGATCACTCTCAGATACAGAGTACCGAGTACTCAATCCCCTCCCCTCCTACATTGCAGGGCCTATGTAGTTCTCCTGGCTAAGGACTACTAGTTCTTGACGGCGTTACTTGATTAACGTTGATCCGTCTCCGACATCCTTAGTCGGACCCTCCAAGGACTTGGACCAGCCAAGTCCTTGGCCAATAGGGCCTAGGTCATAACCGTCTGACC
>CADDIJ020001848.1:0-27671 GCA_902809745.2 Tetradesmus lagerheimii | reverse complement strand
CTACAGTAGCTGCTGTTTTGCGTGCAGCATTTCACAGTGCGTACAGCATGCAAGCGGATGACTCACAGTATTTGGACGTCCTTGAGGATGCTTGGTATCTCTTTGCCGTCCTCAAGCGGTTTGGCTTCTGGCTTTGCTGCATGCGGAAAGCTGGCCAGCCACTGCTTGAGCAGCTGGAGCGCATTGCACTCGGCCATCTTGCTGAAGACAGGCACCGTGTCCCCGCGACGACTGCTGCCTGGAGAGCCCAAACGATATATATAAATCAAATGAACGGACTTGCAAAAGCAGGCGGGAAACCATTTGAGCTCGCTCGCGGTGTGTGCAGGCAAGGATGCTAGCAAAATCGTAGCAGACTTCGCCGGCAAGAAGGCCAAGGGAAAACGTGCGTGAACTTTGTGGCTTTACTACGTGCTCAGGCAGCTATATGAACCACCAAGTGCGGTCAATTGCAGGGTTCACGGATGACATAGACAGATTAGCGGCGGGAAACACGACTGTTCGCAGCTCGGAGCCGCACAGCCGGACTTAAAGTTGGATTCTTCATGGTGAAGTCGGATCTACCATCCAAGACCTCATGCTGCATTGCAGCTGCAGCTAACCACCATGCAGCTAGCATCCACTGCAGGACACCGCTGCAGTACAGGCCTGCTGGCCTGCACAGTGCGCTTCTGAAAGCCAATGGACACAGAGTCACTTAGAGTAATGATTATAGTCTGATGGTAACTTACCAAAACAACAACTTTACGTCAACTGTGCTGAAGGAAAGGTATTGAACGGCTTTGTACACCACACCAACAACACCAGCGCTTGTGTACACCACACCAACTCTTCAGCACACAGCCTCCTTTACTCCCAAACCCACTGCCTCCAATCAAGCACAGGTGAACTGTGCTCACAGTTTTGCGGTTCACTCATCACGGTCAGCAGGTTAGCTTGAGGCCGCTTGCAGCTGCTTGCATACCCACTTGTGTGCCTTCCAATGCTGCACCTGCAGGCATGCAGCAGCAAAACAGAGGAAGGTCAGCATAACATTACATTGCACTCAATGTCAACACATTCCCACCGTTTGGGCACCGTTTGGCGAGCAATGACAGGCTCATTGGGAGACAAAGCAACCAAGCAAACCAGACCACAACTAGCAAACAGAGATCTACACTGCTTGGCAAGCACAACAAAGATGCCCCCTCACCTGACACTCCCTGTCCCTGCTGCAGCACCCTGCCACCTTGCAGCTGCCACAGCAATCAGCGCAGTGAGAAGCACACCAAAGCTATTGTGTCAACACCATCTGCACAACGATGCTGGTGTTGCCACCTCACCTGGCACTCCGTGCTGCAGTAGCGTGCCACCTTGCAGCCGCCACACCTGCAGGACTTGCCCCCTACCAGCGCCGCCTCACTCATCCCGCTGCAGCTGCCACAGCCCGGGTTGTTGCAGCACTGCCGATTGGGAGACAGCCCACACACACAGTGCTGCAGCAACGGTTTTCAGCTGCTGGCCAAGTGACAGCGTGCTGGAGACGCGCTGCAGCTCTCGAATGCATAGCACTGAGGGAGGGGCATTGCCAGCGCTGCTGCTGTTGCTGACAATGACATCAGCAAGCCTGTCGCCATGTTTGTCTTCTGCTGGATCGTGCTCAGCTAAGAGCGAGAGCTCCAGATCTAGGGCACTGTCGCACTCCCTAGCAGCATCTGCAAGCGTACACACCAGCTCTTGAACTGCTGCTGGCACTGCTGCTGCTGCAGGCATGGCAGCTGCTGCTGCACCCAGCTGCGAATGCAGCAAGGCGCCTGCGCCCTGAACTAAAGCTACACAGTTCGAGAAAACTGCTCTGGGGGTGAAGCTGATGCTCAGCTGCAGTAGCCCGTCAGCCCCCTGGTCATCAACTAACGCACTGCTGTCTTCTTGCAGCAGCACATCAGCAAGTGCCAGCAGGCTTTTGCCACACAGCCACAGCCAACCTGTTGCTGCACTACCTGCCAGCAGCAGCTGCTGCTGCTGTTGCTGTTGCTGCTGCTGCTGCTGCAGTGCAGCAGCAGTGCGGCTCATGCTGGCCACTTGCAGGGACAGCTCCACTATCTGGTAGGTGACAGGCAGCCGCATTTGCTTGGCTGCATCCAGCAGCTTCAGCGTGCTCACCAGCAGAGAGTGCCCTGCTGCTGCTGCTGCTGCTGCCGCAGGTGCTACCGCTGAAGAGCTGGGTTGAGCTGCTGCTGATGATGAAGATGCCGCACCTGCTGCTGCTACCGCTGCAGCTGACGTCCCTGCAGCAGCAACTGCTGCTGCTTCACCTGCAGTGTTGCTTGCTGCTGCTGCTGCTGCTCCACCTGCACTGCTGCTTGCTAGTGCAGCCGCCGCTGCTGCTGCTGCTGCTGAAGTCCCAGTGGCTGCTGCGGCTGCTGCTGCGGTTGCACCTGCCGCCTGGCCTGCTGGCGCAGCAGCTGCTGCTGCTGCGCCTGCTGCTGCTGCACCTGCTGGCGCTGCACCTGCTGGCGCTGCCAGCTGCAGCAGCCAGCCCTTGCTTCTGCAGATGTTGCGCAGCATGAAGTACACAGCACGGCGCCGACCAGGGTCGCGCCGTATCTTGTCGAGCTGCCTGAAGATGGCTTCCAGGGAGCTGCTGCTAGTCTGTGGCTGCTGCTGGTATGCTGCGATAACGGCTTCCTTGGTAGGGCCTGTGCAGCAGACGTGTGTCAAGGTTTGAAAAGCAATAGCGTAATGCGACTGGCTACAGCTACTCTTGAGACAAGTTCAGACTATTGTTGACTCTGTTTTGTCGTATTACATGGAAAGCGACGCGTTTCGGGCTCTTCACCCTTCATCAGGCTTCAATCCTGTGAACACGGACAGAATCAATCCTGTGAACACGGACAGAATCAACAAATACTCGCCATCAGAAGCACACAGCAACAGGGTGCAGGTTTTTGGGTGAGGTCACTGGCCATGTTGCCAGTGGCTCGAACCCTGTACAATACTGCACTGCAGAGGTGTGTCAAGGTTGCAGAGCAAGCAGCAGGATCTAGGAGATCCGTTGCTCAGCAGGTTGACTGCAGCATTGGCTATGGTTGCAAACCTACTATACAATCACCTGGCGACATAGATGAGTCGCTTTTCATGCATGCAGGTGGTGATGTACGGACAATTGAACCTCAAGAAACGTGCTGCTACCTTGGTGGGTTTGCTAAACTAGGCATGTTATAGGACTTCAAGTTGCGTATTGGATACGCAATTCCAGGTTGTTTGACATAGGTGACTATGATTCAAACCTGCACCAGATGTTGACCATATGCAACACAGCGCACCGCAACCGCACCTGGCTCAAGCAGCATGATAAGGAAGCCAGCCACCGTGTACCACATCTGCTGCTGATCCCCTTCGCCAGCATCACCGTCATGCTGCGAGATGAGCATCACCAGTGGCACCAGGTAGTGCAGCGTAGGCGCAGCAAGCGCAGCACAAATGTCTAAAGAGGTGCTTCCCCACTGCTCCTCTGCTTAGGCCAGCAGCGTTTGAACGCGAGCGATGCTCGCATGCAGAAGCTGTGGCTGCAGCAGCGGCACCTGCGTGCACGAGGGACGGGGCAGAAGTAAATATCCTCTTTCTGAGATGAGTTCTGTACCATTGAAAGTGCAAAAGAGGCAGCACCATGCAGCATCAGCTGCAGTGCTACTAGCAACACCAGATACATTCAGCACGTTTGAATAGGTTGGTGATCGTTGTCATCCAAGAGTGCTGCTAACCTCCCTGCTGCAGCATGCATCCACACCACAAACACCATGCCTGCTTGCTGGGCTGACCTGCCTATGCTGTTTTTGAAAAGTGTTACTTTGACCAACTCTTCTGCTGTTTGACCGCCGCTGCTCACCTCGAAAAACACCAGCAGCAGCTGCTGCAGCAGCAACGGCGTCACACCCCCCATGCAGCGTTCAGCTGCAAGCTTTGACTCAGTCAAAGCTGAGTCAACCGCGCTGGCACTCTCCCCCGGCTGTGGCACATGTGACACTCGCCTCAACAGCTGCTGCACGTGTTCTGCGATGCTTAACCCTGGCAAGCCAACTCCTGCGATGCGCTCCGCTATTGCTGCTACTGCATCAGCAGTATCTTCTGGCGATGCGTTTGCAGATCATCCTGCAAGCATCGTTTCTATTAGAGCTGTGCCAGCAGCGTGCGCTGCGTTGTCCAAATGCTGCTGCCCCACTGCTGCTCAGGTGATTATCATTGCTGCTATCGACTGCTGCAGCACCTCGATTGCTGCGAATGGTGGGCCGCCAGCTGCTATATCTAGCGGGTCATCGAAGCTCGGCATCTGGATGTTACAAGCAGGGTCGATGCCCAGTGTTGCCAGCAGCCCTGCAGTATCATGCGCAAGATACAGACAAGGATGTTGCGGTTGGTTGAGGCTGTGGTGTGTCCTCTTGGCGGTGACAGGCGCTGTGCCAACGAGGGTATCTGGTGTGTAGGGGTCAGGTCTGCACGATATTGGCCACCATACCGATGATGACGCAGCATGACAAGCAAGAAATTGGCTTGTAAGCTGTTCAGCTATCCATTCAAAACCTTGTCCACAATATCTGATACATGTCGCTGCCACTGGGATGATGATTGCCCGCAATTGCAACTGTACCTGCTCATGTGCCTATGTGTTCTGTGCCCCTTTGCTCTTGTTGCAAGCTAAAAGCCGAGACGTGACGCTGAGTCGAGATCAGAGAGTGTGCACTGAGGCATGTAGGCTCAAGAGCTCTCACCTGAATGGTAGTCAGGAACTGCCAATTTGCCTGTCCCTCCATCTGCTGCCGCTGCACCTGCATCAGACCAGCCCCCTTGCGACTTGTGCTGCTGCTGCACACTAAACGCCAGCAGCATCAGCAGCAGCATCAGCACATCATCAGACTGCACATCATCAGACACTGCACTAGCGCAACCTCGTGCGCTGTGTTGCTGCTACTGGAGGTGCCGCTGCTGCTGCCTGCCTCACACAGCTGACGACGTTGGTGCTTATCTCCAGCGCCAGAATGCGTCCAGCACCTGTGGCGTGGCTTAGTTGTTCTTCTGTAGCGCTGCTGTGCTGCTGCAGTATGCTGTACGCTAAGCTAGCAGCGGGTGCAATCGTTCCTGCAAGCTGTTCACTGCTGGTGCACCAGCCCTCCTGCGGCCAGGTCAAAACCAGTCCACGCCACATGCCCACCAGCAAGCCGCTGTTGTATAGCAGCTGCTTGAGTTCCATGTTGACCAGGTTTGACTGCTGATTCAGGGCTGCTGCTGCTGTTTCGCATGCTTGCGCTAGTGCAGGCAGAACGCCAGCACGTGCAACTTCACAGCATATCTTCGTCCTGAGGCGCAGCAGCTGCTGACGAGGGCAGGAGTTGCACCACGCGTGGATGACCTTTTGAAACATTTCTAATGCCCCATGCACTACTTCCAGCTTGTGGTGTGTGTCTGCCTGACTGATTAGTGGCAGAGCAGTTGCTGCAGTCCTGCACAGCAGTGGCAGCAGACTGGCAGCTGGTCCCTGAAGGGGCAGCTGCAGCACCTCTGCATCAATCACTTTTGCGCTCCACATAAGCGCAAACGCCAAGGACTGAGCGTTTTGTGGCCGCGTGAACCCGTCAAGGCTGTTAGCAGCAGCCAAGCTTTCCAGAGCTGTCAACACTTGCGGCAGACCCCAGCGGAGTGATGTATTTGATGTGCAGGCCATGTCTATTGTGAACTGAACAGGTTACGATCGTGATATCAGGCTTGCGTGCAGTGCAGGCGCCGTAACACCAGGCAGCAACGTTCCTGGCTACATTTGCATGCCTGACGACAGTTCTGCGTGCTTGAGCAGTGCAATTACTCTCGGAAGAAGCCATGCAAAGATCTGAGAGTTCTGCAGCCTACCTAATAGTGGCAGGGTTTGTTCGGGTGTTCAGGTGTCACCCACACGTGTAACCTTGCATATATAAGAGCCAGAACGGCTGATCAAACCTGCTGCCCACGGACCAGAACTTTGATGCAGTGCATGCGCAGCGAAAGCACCACCGGCTCTGCAAAGCTGGTGATGTCTGCGTCAGCAAAAATAAGCCCGTGACCGGCCCGGTTGGTGTAGGCCGGCCGTGGCACATCCTGAACATGCTTAGCAAAAGGACGGACAGCAGAGACTGCAGGGTATGATTCAACGTTCAGCAGGCCTCATACCACCTGTTGTACTGCTGGGGCATGCCCTTTCTTGCGAACCTGCATATGGTTCAGGCCTGTACACATTGCTTCAAAAACACTCGACACCCAAACCCAATCCCCCTCAACCTGTGCATCAGGCTGTTGCCGTTCGCCTGTCCCTGACAGCTTCGGCTACTTCCTACTTGTTCAGTACGTGTCCTTATCCGCTTTCTAGCCCTGCTGCTGTTCCAGCTGCTGCTGCTGCTGCTCTTCCTGCTGCTTTCAACCAGTCCAACCAGTCCAAAACTTTACCAGCCAAATATACAGCCCAACTTTACCGAGCAAAAATTCTTGCCGTAAGAAGCTGTTGGATGTTACACGAAGGAAAAATCGCCCGTTTGAGAGCCAATGACAGGCTCACTGGGCAGAGAGAGAGAGAGCAAACAACCAAAGAAAGATCAGGTCCAACAGCATTACCAGATCTCATCTTGCAGACACAATGACAGCCAATACAACGGTCTAGAACAACGACGAACAACGAACTATGCGCACATGCCCCATTCAATGTCACATGCAGTGCAATACTGTGCAAGGATGTCTGCAATTTCAACCGCCGTACTGCCATCAACCACCATGAGAGATACCATCTGGTTGTGTGCCTGGTGCCTTGGAATCGCACAAACATTTTGCCAACAACATTTTGCCAACTGTCAAATAGTGCCAGTATCACAGCTACATGCGGCAACTGTTCAACTGCATGTGGCACACAACTCCATCCACACCACACGGGCTGTGTACCTGTACTGTACACCACCCAAACCTGTTGTACACACAAAAAAAGTGCTATTCACACCTTACATCGCTCACACCCTGCCCTGCTTGCCGTCACTGCCATTGCCGCTCTCCCCACTCTCTCCCCCCCCCACCACTGCCCGCTGCAGCTTCCCTGCAACCTCTTTTCCTGCAGCCACAGCCGTTGCTGCTGCCGCACCTGCCTCATGCTGTATCCTGTGCTGCCTCTTCATTGGAGGCTCAGCGATCTTTGCTGCATCAGCTGCATGCGCAGCAACACGGTCATCGACTCCTGCTGCTTCTGCGACTTGCTCAATGCTAGCTGTATTTGTCATGTCAGGTGTGGTACCTAACCCAGCTGCCTCCTTACGAACTGTTTCTGCTTCCTCTTGTCGCCGCTTGCTTGATATATGATCTGACCAATCTGCTGCTGCTGCAGCAGCATCTGGCATTGCTTGTTCTGGACCAGCTCCTGCTGCTGCTGCTACTGCTGGTACGGCTCCTGCTGCAGCAGCTGCTGCTGCTGCTCTCTCACCATCATCTGAGCCGCTGACCTCACTCATCCCTGACCCTGCCCTGCTGCTGCTGCTCCAGCCGATGTTGACGCTCTGCTCGACACTGGACTGCTGCTGCTGCTGTTGCTGCAGCTGCTTCTGCTGTACGAGCGGCTGCAGCTGCATGTCCTCAAACCAGAGTGCTGCATCGCGCTTGCCCTTCTCAATCAGCAGGCTGCTGGTCTCTTGAGCCGATGCAACGAGTGCCCACTTCAGGATCTGCACACAAGCATGAACATGCAGCAGTGGTAAGAGCATGTGCATGTGCAAGATGCCATTCTCAATCAGCAGGCTGCTGGTCTGTTGAGCTGATGCGACCAGCGCCCACTTGAGAATCTGCACATCAAGACACAACATGCAGCATTTGTGAGAGCATGTGTGACTTGGTTTGGTCAATCAGCAGGCTGCTGGTCTGTTGAGCTGATGCGACCAGCGCCCACTTGAGAATCTGCACATCAAGATACAACATGCGGCATTTGTGAGAGCAAGTGTGACTTGTTTTGGTCAATCAGCAGGCTGCTGGTCTCTTGAGCTGATGCAACGAGTGCCCACTTAAAGATTTGCGTGGATAGAGGTTGTAAAACGCAGGCACACAGTGGTTCAGATGACGGTGATGTCGAAGCAATGCAGTAATTGCCCACCGGCGGAGCTGAACAGCAGGCATGTCACATGCAGCAGCGATGACGCAGCGGTGTGGTGCGTGTGTACAGCGCAACAGAAGCAGGTAAAGCTGTTGCAACTTTCGTACGGCCATGCCTCGTAGGTGTCCATGGTGATGTCAATGTCCAGCAGGTCATGCAGCCACCTTTGATGCAAGAATCAACACAAACAAATCACAACCTGATTACTAACTATCATAGAATAATGTACGTGCTCTACAAACACACCTGCTGCAGGTCGTAGGGCCATGATTCGTGAGTGTCCAATGTGATGTCGATGTCCAGCAGGCCGTGCCGCCGCCAGCAACCAAAGCCTGCCACAGCCAATCAAACCGCTGGTACTGCCGGAACATCAACACTAACAGATGCAGCAGGTGCAGCAGATGCTAGGATTGCTGAGAAGAAACATCGTATCTTTCAAAGCCAAACGCGCACCTGATGCAGGTCGTAGGGCCATGACTCGTAGGTGTCCATTGTGATGTCAATGTCCAGCAGGTCATGCAGCCGCCATTAATACACAACCCTAAGCCAAACAGATCACATCCTGATCATGATGTATGCTGCAACACGCTATGGCTATCTCTGTCACAGCTCACAGTGCACAGCAACAACCAGGTGCTCGGGCAGGTCGTAGGGCCATGACTCGTACGCGTCCATGGTGATGTCTATGTCCAGCCATGCAGCCGCCTTTGATACAACACACAGCACAAACAATTAATAACTCATTTGATATGAGAGCCCACCTGCTGCAGGTCATACGGCCATGATTCATAGGTGTCCATGGTGATGTCAAAGTCCAGCAGGTCATGCAGCCACCATCAACACAAGACACAACACAAACGAATCACGACCCAATTGTTCTAAAAGCCCACCTGCTGCAGGTCGTAGGGCCATTATTCGTAGGTGTCCATTGTGATGTCGATGTCCAGCAGGTCATGCCACCACCAGCAACCAAAACCTGCCACAGCCAATCAAACCGTTGGTACTGCCGGAACATCAACACCAACAGATGCAGCAGGTGCAGCAGATGCTAGCGTTGCTGAGAAAAGACGCAGCCGCATCTTTCACAGCCAGACACCCACCTGCTGCAGGTCGTATGGCCATGACTCGTAGGTGTCCATGGTGATATCAATGTCCAGCAGGTCACGCCACCACCAGTAACAGATTTGTTGCAAATTGAAAAAAACTGGGAGGCACAGCTGCATCATTTACAGCCAGATGCCCACCTGCTGCAGGTCGTAGGGCCATGACTCGTAGGTGTCCATTGTGATGTCAATGTCCAGCAGGTCATGCAGCCGCTTCAGGCGCCTGCTGCTGCGGGTGGATGCCTTGAGCTTGGCCAGGTGGTTGCTGGGGAAGCACATCACCTGCGGTAGCAGCAGCAGCAGCAGCAGTGGCACGGACATTCAGATGAGCAGGACAGATCTAGCTTTGGCTGGGTTGCTGTGGGTGGTGGCTTTGAGCTTGGCCAGGTGATTGCTAAGGAAGCACATCACCTGCAACAGCAGCAGCAGCAGCAGCGGCAGCCAGATGTATGCACAGATTGCATGAGCATGACAACCAAGCAGCTGAGTGGCAGTGTCAAGCTAGGCCAGGTGCTTGCTGGGGAAGCACATCACCTGCAGCATCAAGCAAGGAACATAAGCAAAAGTATGCAGACATGGAAGGACATGCGTTGACGGCATGCGACCGCAGCACACTCACACCTGGATGGGAGCTACAGTGTTTGTATGCTGTCCGATGATTGCAAAAGGGTGCTGAATGCATTGCACGCTGGTTCGACTGAGCGCTTCTGCATGTTTTTGTGTGCGTGCTGTGTGGTGCCATATGCATTCAGCAAAGCACAAAGCGCTTACAGCACCGACCCTGCCGCCTCTGCCGCCTGACAGAGCTGCAGGCCAAAAAGCAGGAGCTCGACCTGTTGCAACATCACTGCAACATTACTGATGTTGTGGCACAACAGCCAAAAACCATCTCTGCTAGCTATACAACAGGGCACACCTGGACCCCTGATGAGCAGCAAAACAAGCTTCAACACAGCTGCTGATTCATCTGCTGCAGCTCGCACACCGTGTTTGAGGCCTTGGGCCAAGGCCAAGCGGTTTCTCCCAAGGCAGCTACAGCAGGCATCACACAGGCAGCAGCGGCAACCAAATGGGTTACAGCAAGCCCTTTGCAGCGCACCTTGACTGTATACTCTGCCTCAGGCACGCTTGGTATGAAGGCCATCACACCACCGTCAACGCAGTAGTGGCCACGGAACTGCAGCAAGACCCATGTGCAGCACACGCAGGTCAGCGATGTTTGCAGCACGACGAGCACCATGTTAAACACCGTATGATGAGGGCGACGACTTGCTGCATATGTGGTGCATATGTGGGCTGATATGCGCACGATGCGGAGCGAAGTATCAGCAAGAAGACATGCATAGGCAGACAGCTTGTCTGATGCCCCAGAGGTGGCGCAGTGCTGGCACGCGAGGACACAACGCGATACTACATTGTATGGACAGCTGCGCATGTGTTGAAGGCCTGACATATGTGCAGGCGCTTATGCGAAGGCGCCAAGTTGACCACAATCCTGCACACCTTTGTCATCCATCGGCCGTCAAAGTACCTGCAGCGACAAAGCACTGGATGTTACTGACCTGGTACAGTGCAACAACCAACAGCAGGCAGATGAGCTATGTGTGGTGAGCTCACCGCTGCTGCTGCACATGCAGCAGCAAGCGCACAGCACCAACATTAATAAGCTGCGACGACTGCTATCACACACTGTGGACATGAATGTAATGCTTGCAAGCCTGCCTTGATTTGTTTCAAAGCAGATGCTTAGTAGAAACCCGTACACGCTTACCAAGGGATGTGGCAGGATGTCAGCAGTGCAGAGATCAGGTCCTCTCTGCTGTCGAACTGCGAGATCATCCGCGTTTGCCAGTACGGCAGCAGCAGCGTGACTGCCACGTGCGTGTTGCCGCTGCACAGCTCATGTGCGTCTGGGGGCAGGTACTGCTGCAGGAACTCACGCAGCAGAGGGCCCAGCCTGCATGAAGAGCAGCAGCAGCAGTCAAGCCGTGCTGTATGCATTTTGCCGGCTGCACAGCTCGTGTGCATCTGGGGGCAGGTACTGCTGCAGGAACTTACGCAGCAGAGGGCCCAGCCTGCATGAAAAAAAGCAGCAGCAGCAGCAGCCGCCGCCGCCGCAGCAGCAGCAGCAACAGTAAGGCATTATTATGTGCACTGACCGGCTGCACAGCTCATGTGTGTCTGGGGGCAGGTACTGCTGCAAGAACTCGCGCAGCAGAGTGCCCAGCCTGCATGCGACAAGCAGAGCAGTGGCAGCAGCAGCAGCAATCGCAGGAATGTTAGGTGCATTGACCAGCTGCACAGCTGGCGGCAGGTGCGACTGCTGCAGGAACCCATGCGGTAACGGGGCCCAGCCTTCGTAGCAGCAGGTGCACACACAGACAGACCTGAAGCAGAACCAATGCCGCGTAATGCATCAACAGATAAAAACACTTGCGCAGAAGCTGGCGCTGAGTCTGCACGAAACAGGTGCCGAGCAGCCGCAACAGCAGCCGCATCATGCGGACACATGCGGATCCGGCACCCATGGATGCATACTCTTTATCATTGCGCTGCCAGCTGCATGTTCCAACTGAAGACAACAGCCACCACACCTGTAGCGTGTGCCGTTCTTGAGGCAGTTCTCTCCAAACTCGATGAGGCTCTTCTCAACTGTCTCCATGTCCAGGCCTGAACAGCAGCAGCAGCAGCAGCAGCAGCACAAGATAACAGCAACCTCTGAGCAGCATACTTGAAGGCATGTGGATGTGGTGCATCGATTCAAAAAGTCTCTTTTCTCTGTCTCTCTCTCTCAGCAAGTTTGCATGTCCAGTTCTATGTGCAGCTGGCGCAGTAACAGCAGCAGATCACTAGCAGCCACGGAACCAGGGCGAAGCGTCAGCTGTGGGTTGCGCACAAAGTGTTGTGAGTTTGAAGAGGTGGCTGACTTGCTGGTACACACAAACAGGGGTTTGCTCAAGAATCATGATGCTGTTCAGCCCAGGTACGTAGCGGACTTGCAACCAGCATTGCAACCTGCACAGCAATGCACCAACCTGCATTGAAGCTTGCTGCTATGAGGGACCCTGCAGATGAGCCAGCCAGCTGAGAGGGGCGCGTCATGACACCACGCTGCACCAGCGAGGACACCAGGCCCACTGCAAACATACAAATGCAGACGCAGCACCAATCAAACATGCAAAGTCTTGAGGTGCGGGACGGAGCGGTCTTGAGGCTGCACCAGAGAGGACACCAGGCCCACTGCTGACATACACATAAGGGGAAAGCAGAGTTGCATGCGGTTCAAAGTGAAGCCTCTGAGAGAACTTGCGCCGCCAAGCATCCCGAGGACTTCAAGCAAATTACCAAGGCACGGCTGGGCAATGCGCAGACACAGGATCAGAAACCGCTGGCAGCTGTGTAGACAGTGCAATGCAGGCACTGTACTGTACAGGGCAGGGGCAGCTGTAGCACGTGCATTGTCAGCCCTACTTGCACAGAATGCACCAACACTGCTACATCTG
Source organism: Tetradesmus lagerheimii (assembly GCA_902809745.2). NCBI lineage: Eukaryota > Viridiplantae > Chlorophyta > Chlorophyceae > Sphaeropleales > Scenedesmaceae > Tetradesmus > Tetradesmus lagerheimii. Next base: position 14,940 of record CADDIJ020001848.1, on the reverse strand, counting down.
ATAGTACGTAACAAACACTGCTGTGCAAGCTGCTTTGGCAGCTGTCTATGCAGCTGAGCTGCGCATCATTGCTCACCATAGTAAGGAAAGACCAGGCCTCCTGCACTGAACCCAAACCCTAGAGTGCCGTTTAGGTAGGCCTGCTGCACCGCTGCTCGCTTGTGAGCTTTGAGATCCTCCACAGTCATTCCAGAGAGCCCCGATGAGCTCTCAGACGAACTGCCTGAATCAGATGCATCCATGCTGCTTGCAGGAGAGCCGCTGCTACTGCTGCTGCTGACTGAGGGCAGCGGTTGGCTCTTTGGGGGCTGCTGCATGCTGCAAAGGGATCTGCGATTGATCAACATTGCGTCGAAGTCGTCTGGTAGCATGCCTGCAGCTATGGGAGGCCGCAAGAGCCTAGCTGGCCTGTGTACGTAATACTGACACTGCTGCCTGCCTGCGTGCAGCCCATAGCGTGCACGCTCTGTTGCTAACATCCTTGATGTTTTCAAAGCATATGCGGATTCTGTATGTAGCATGCTGGTCCCAAGCTTGCAGAGAGCCTCAATCGTCATGGAAGAAGAGTGTAGCAAGCATATGGGTCTTGATCAGGGCTTGTATTACGCTCGGTTGCGTACTAGGTACTATTTTGGTTGGTTTAGATGCGCTTGCGGTTGTGCTGAGGCAGTCCGTGGTACTGGGCTTGCAATATGACGCATGTCACTCAAGTGCTGTGAACGCCCGACGTACGCAGCTGTAGCTGCCGACTTAAGGTTCTTAAAAACGGCATTAATATATGTTGTTACTTGGAAAATGCGCTGAACATGCTTGCACTGCTGACCTGCTGATGTGCGTTCAAACTTGTCGTCAGCTATGCACTGCCACTCAAGCACAGAACATCCGCTACACTGCAAAAACGACAGTCAGGTACATGTGCACAATGTACAAGCGCTCCGGCACGAATACTGGGCTAGCCTGCAGACACAACAGCAGCAGCAGAGAACGCCATCTGTGTGGGACAGTAGAAGCACAGGCTTCAGTGAATCCCTCCATGGCAGTCACAACGATATGCAGCAGCACAATGGAGCAGCATCTGTGCTGTGGCAGGCCTTTGCGCAGCAAAAGCAGCCCTGCTGCACAGCACAGCCAACTGGGCTGGCGACGCTGCAGCATGCTGCTCCAGGCATGTTTAAGAATATATCAGGAAGCACTGCTTCCCACGAATCTGTGCAAGTAGTTTTGGCGTCATTCGAGCAACCTACAACTTTTGTTCGTGCCAGGCAGCTGCAGTTGAGGCCACAACATCATGTGGCTGCCAGCAACAGTATCAGCCCAACACACAGCAGCTACAGTGACAGCAGCAGGTGCAACAGCAGCACATCAAGCAGCGATAACAGCAGCTGTAGACCAGAGTTTGAAGTCAGCAGCACCGCAGCAGCAGTTGGCACATTCAGCAACTCCCATCAAGCATATACACATGTGGAGAGAGCAGCACCAGCTTACTCGTTCAACAAGTCCAGCAGATGGGCGCACAGTCAGCACTCACAGCACGACGACCAGAACTCAAATTCAAAATCCAGATACAACACCTCGAATAACACAAGTAACAGCAGCAGCAAGTTCCTGCAAGCAGCGGAGGCTGCCGCAGCTGCTGATGCGTATGCAACAGCCAGACGGCTGCTTGGGCTCGCCCCAGGCGAGAGCAGCAGTGATGTTGACCCAGCAGCAGCAGAAGCATATGCATCGGCACGTCAAGTGCTAGGGCTGCCACCAGATGCTGCATTGGACAAGCAGCAGCAGCAGCACAATGAGTTACAGCAGCAGCAGAGAAAGCTCATTAGGCAAAACCAGTCGCCATGGGCGCTGTCTGCTTGTGCAGAAGCAGCTGCGGCAGCAGCCAGAAGCACACACAACAGCACACACCGCCAGCACTCTCCCACAGTCTGTCAGCAAGACGCAACGCATCAGCTGCATGCTAGCCCAAGCCCAACCAAGCAGCAGCAGCAGCAGCACTGCACAGCAAAACGCAGCTTTGGCAGGACAACCAAGGCGTCAGCGTGCGCTGCTACGCAAGATCAGCAACAGCAGCTGGATGCGCAGATGATATCCAGCCAGAGTGGAAGCATGCACAGTCGTACTCCAACAGAGCAGCTGCAGCATGAACAAGCAGTGGGTGCTGGCGGTGGTATTCATGCTGGTGCAATGGCGTCATGTGGTGGCGGTGCTGGTGGTGCAGCTGCGCCTGCTGCTGCTGCTGGTGGCATAGACCTGCTCAAGCCAAAGTGAGCAGCAGCATTGACTGCAGCAGCAGCGTTGCAACTGTACAGCAACACATGCTGCCAGCAGTAACAACTGTGATGCTGGTGCCGTAGTGATAGGCATACTTGAGTGCCTCTGCCGCAGCTGATTCTCGTTCAGCTTGTTGAACACATGCCTCCAGCCTTTTGCATGTGCTTGGCGACCTTGGTATGGTGTACTGCTGAGTACAATTGCTACTTTGCTGTCATATCTGCTGCTGCATGTGCTGCAGGGCTCCCGCGTTGCACGTCCATGCTATGGCATACTGCTAGGTCTGATTGTCAAGTGCCACTCTGCTGTTGTATCTGCTTGTGTACGCTTGTGCTGTGGGGTACTGCTGGGTTCAACTGTCAGTTGCCCCTCTGCTGTCTTATCATGCGCTGCAGGGCTGCCGCCTTCACCTTTGGGCATGCCTCAGTCAAGCGGCAAATCCAGCAGCTGCTGCAGGAGAGGAAGCGGCAGAAGGCAGCAGCAGCAGCTGAGGCTGCGGCAGCGGCAGATGCAATGCAGACTGCTCGAGCACTGCTGGCAGCTGATGTTGCTGATCCAGCAGCAGCAGCAGCAGCAGCAGCCAGAGAGGTGCTACCTTGTTGTGCGAGGCCGGCACCAGCTGCTTCGATGACAGCAGGAGACGTGACAATGGCAGAAGCAGCAGCACCCAGCAGACAAGGCAGAAGTGACCGAAGCAGCAGCAGAAGCAGGAGCAGCAGCAGATCTGACGCCACGAGCAGTAGCGTCAGCATGCCTGCTGCACTGGCTCAGCAGCATGCAAGCCTGGTCACTGGTGAAGATGCAGCAGCAGCAGCAGCATCGGTAGCAGCAGGGAAGCCGCTCCACGTGAGTCAGCAGTACTCACGCTTTCCAGCAAGGCAAGCCAGGTCTCACAGCACATCACATGCTACTGCAGCAGCAGCAGGGTCTGGCAGTGCCAATGCCAGTACAAGCAGCGCTGCAGTTGACAATTGCCTGCTTGGTCCTGGCAGCTATGATGTGATGGGCAGCGGGTTGGACGTGTTGTCATACAGGCAGCGCAGCAGCAGGGGCAGCGCAGTGTTTGGTAGCCCTGTGCGGCAGCGCAAGCTGCAGTCGCCACTGCAGCATGCCTCCTTGTTTGAGGGCTGCAGTCACAGCAGCGCAGCCTTGAGAGTGTTTGGTAGCCCTGTGCGGCAGCGCAAGCTGCAGTCGCCGCTGCAGTATGCCTCCTTGTGTGAGGGTTGCAGTCACAGCAGCACAGACTTGAGAGGGCTGCGCGGCAACAGCAACCGATGTGGAGGCAGCAAAATGAAGCGGTTTGGCTCTGATGCTGAGCATGCGATAGTTGATGATGATGGTGGTGATGTGCTGCTGTGGGCGGCAACGCTGGAAGGGCTCAGCAAGCACAGAATCCAGCAGCAGAGGCAGCAGCAGCAGCAGTTGGATGCCTCTTGGGACAGCAGCAGTTGCAACAATGAGTCTGCTGCCATCAGCAGCGCCCGGTCACCAGCAGAGTCTAGCACCTTTGGCGCCGCACCATCGGGACCTAAAGTGTACATGAGGAGAGCAGGTGGCATTGCCTGGTGTGTTTCTGGGACTAGTAATGAAGCAATGCAGCAGCAGCAGCAGCAATGCAGCAACAGGAGCAGCAGCAGCCTTGGGTATGTGCGCAGCAGGAGTGCCCCGTGTTGTGCAACCCTGGCTAGGCGGCTTGTTGCAGCAGCAGTGGCAGCTGGTCAACCTTCCAGCAGAGTAGCCAATGCGGCCATCGCTGCTGCTGCTGCTGCTGCTTTTGCTGGCAGCAGTCCTATCGACAGCAGGCCAGGGAGTGCAGCAGCAGCAGCAGGTGGTGCCTTTGTATCTCTTGGAGCTGTTGGGGCTCATTCCAAGCAGGTGGCCTTCAGGCCAGGAAGTGCAGCAGCAGCAGCAGCAGTTGTTGCCTGTTCAGCTGCTGGAGCTGAGTCCATGCAGGTGGCTAGCAGGCCAGGCAGCAGTGCAGCAGCAGCAGGTGTTGCCTCACTAGCTGCTGGAGCTGAATCCATGCAGGTGGTCGGCAGGCCAGGCAGCAGTGCAGCAGCAGCAGGTGTGTTGAGCTGGCTGACTGCTGACGTGGCAGCAGCCAGCAATCTCGTCAAGCCACGCATCAAAGGAGGCGTCATAACGCCGCTGCCAGCAGCCAAACCAACGCCTGCATCAGCTAAACCACCACCATTACCAGCAGCTGCAGCAGTAGCAGCACCAGACAGTTTGGCTGTGGCTGCTACGCACGCATCAGCATCAGGCTGTGATGTGATTGAACTGCCAGCTGCTGGCTCAGCAGCAGCAGCAGCAGGGGACTGTGAAGATCACAGTGAAGTGTGGCTTGATGTGAAGTTCACACTGGTTGAGCCCAGAGTGAAGGGAGGGGCAGTCATGGCAAGGGCTGGCAGCCACCCCAGAAGAAGCAGCCGGCTCGGCTGTGACTCACCAACAACAGCAGCAGCAGCAGCAGCAGCAGCACTTACAGATGATAGCATCACCACATGCAGCAGCAGCAGCAGCCAGAGCGGCAGTGCTGCATATCAGCTGAGTGCAGCTCGTGCTGTAGATGTGTGGTCGCTAGATGCAGCGATCAGGCCCCGCAAACCTGCCTGGCAGTTCCCGGGTGGTGCTAGGACTAGCTTCAACATGAGCAGCAGCAACAATGTGCAGCTGCAAGAGTTGCAGCCTAATGATGCGGTGCTGCATCCGCGTCAGGGGCTTGGCGTGATGTGCTTTGAGTCGGGCTTGCAGCAGCAGCAGCAGCCAAGCGGCAGCAGCAGCAGCAGCAGTGGGCGTGCAGGTCTGCGGGAGCTGTTGCTGGCTGCAAGGAGCAATAGAAGTGCAAGGTACGGGATTGAGTGGGGGACCTCCATGCTGCTGCTGATTCTCTGCTGTTGAACATTGCGTCGTGACACGAGAATCAGCATTTGAGCACAACGATGTTGCTTGGTAGCACAGCTATCACATGATGGCAGGCACATATATATAGAAGATATATTTAATGTTGCTGTCTTGCTGCACCCTCACCGCTGGTGGTTTGGGAGTGGACCTCCTCTATGATTGCCCCCTTTTGCTGAAAAGAAACGTGTGATTATCCATTAAGTTGTTTGCTGCACCCTTGCAGGCAGCCTGGCCCCTGCAGCTACAACAGCAGCAGCGCGTGGGCCTTCCTGCAGAAGCACGTGCCTTCAGTGGTGCTGGCAGCAGCAGCAACGCAGGCCCTAGCAACTCCCAGCGCCACATCAAGCAGCAGCAGTGCTACAGCCAGTGCTACAGGCAGCAATGCAAAGGCTGATGATGGCAGCGAGGATGATGCAGCTAGCACTGAGGCAGCACGGGAGTGGTATGATTTAGGCAGAGCACTACAGCATGTGCAGCCTAGGGTTCCAGCCTGGGGTTTTGCACCTCTACCGACAGTGCTGGCAGGGTTCAGGAGCCCTGGGGGTTTTGGGCAGGGTTTTGCTGGTGGGGTGTCATCTGCTGGGCTGGAGCTGTTGTATGATGTGCAGGTCACCCTGGTGACACGCAGGACACCAGGTACGCAGAGGTCCCTGTTCGAACCTTGCGTGGCGCAAGATTGGAAATCCAGCCACTGTATGTAGCTGAATGCGCTTGACACTGATGCCGCGTGTCTTGCTGTTCCTGCTGTCATCAAACACATAGCATCAGCCACAGTGTGCCTGGAAGTCAGGTTCCCAGTGCCGCCGTCAAGAACAGCTGCAGTTGTTTTTGCGCCTCACACAGAGTATGTGCACGTGCGTGGCCGTTGCCTGCAGGTGGGGTGCCCTTCCAACTGCAGCTGCCACGCAGTGCCTATGACAACGCAGCAGCAGCAGCAGCGTCTTCCACGCAGCAGCACTTGGGCCCTGGCTGCTATGACCCCAGCTACAGACTGGTGCAACCAGCACTGGCTCGCCTGCTGCTGCCATTTCAAACTGCCAGCAGCAGCAGCACTACAGGCCAGCAGGGTGCAATTCGTAGCTCGGCAGTTGGCGCTGCAGGAATGCAGCAGCAGCAGCAGCAGCAACCACAGGAGGGAGATGTCCTTGATCTAGATGTTGATTCAGCCCTGCAAGCGGTGCTACCAAGCAGAGCAGCCAACTCTACTGTTCACATGCGCGTCATGTTGGGAAGGGATCAGGCAGCAGCAGCACTTTCAGCGCTGGCAGCAGCAGCAGCAGGCGGAGGTTTTGGCGGTGCCAGTGAATTAGGGTTTGGGAAGCTGACCAGTCAACTGCTGCTGCCAGATGCTGACTTGGATGGCGCGTTACAAAAGCGGCTGCCAGATGTTACAGGGTTTGTTAGTAACAGCCCAGGTCATACAGGTGAGCATGAATGTTTTTAAAACTACCCTTACAGGCAGGGGGGGCACTCCCACAGCTGGAGAGCACCATTATGGCTTTGGGCGGGAAAAATCTTGGGGTAGTCACAACTTCCTGCATAATTTTGGGCGCCAACTGAGAGGGTAATTGGGAAGGGGGGTGGGTGGGTGGGTGGGGCCCACAAAGGATTTTGGACATGAATTTTAGAACTTTTTTTTGCCAGAGGTCCCATGGCATCGGGAGCAAGCTCATTGACTCCGCCTTGATGTGTACTACCGTTTGCACGTGTTTTTAGGCCCGTATGGCATCATATAATTGCGACAGGGCCTAAAAGGGAGCCCCAGAGGGCCCCGCCGCACTCTGCAGTCCGTGTCATGCCAGCAGATCAGTTCTTTCAGCAGGTCCAAAACTTGGCCGATTCCGGTCAGAGTTTCACTGAAAAAGGTCCAGAAGGTATGTGTATGTGATATTAATACAATACATGACCATGGGACACCTTTTTGCCAAGGGGCAGGGGGGTGGGTGGGTCCCTGAGCCTGTTCAAGGTTTTTGGTGATGGTGTCTGAAATTTTCTTGCGTGGCCCCCCCCTGTTACAGGTGACCTTCATGCATTGCAAGACGGGCTGTCTTGCATCTGCAACGATGACCAAGTGGTTCAACCTGCTTGTTCCAGAGCGTAAGCTTGTTGTGTGTAGCTGTTGACTCGACATGCAGCCTGCGCTATTTCTGATAACTGTTTCAATCGGACGCTGCCATTGTTCAATCCTCTTGCAGGCTTAGTACCTCCAGCAGAGGCAGCAGCAGCAGCACACAGAGGCCCTGGCAGCTATCAGCCACTGCACCCTGACACCTTCGACTCGACAGCAGCAGCAGTGGCAGCAGCAGCAGCAGCAGCACCTTGTGAGGCTGGGGATGCTGCTGCCGCTGTTGCACCGAGCCTTCCAGGTCCCAACTTCCACCTCACAACAGACCGGCAGGGTCATCTGCCCAACAGCGAAGCAGCAGATGCAGCAATCATTGCAGCTAGGCGGCTAGCCGCAATCGGCGGCGAGGGCGATCGCCTGGATCTGCAGCCTAACATGTTACTAACACGGCCTCATGTGCCGCCAGGCTTGATCCAGCCGCCGCATTGTAACAGTCCAGCAGTTAGAGATCCAGAGGGGTATGCGGTACGGCAGGCACAGCAGATGGGGGCTTGGAAGGATAGGCTGTGTGCTGCTGCTGACGATGCTGTGAGGAAGAGGCCAGCTGGGCAGCTGGGTGTGCTGGAGTTTGAGAAGATGCTGACACGGGAAGATGGTGCTGGTGCTGCTGGTGCTGCTGGTGGTGGTACTGGTACGAGGCTGCAGCACTGCGACTTGGATTACAGGTGGGCGATTGACTGTGGCAGATGTAGTGCATTCGCAGGACTCCTGGCAAGCTGCCGGCTGTCTAGTAGACAGGAGGTGATATGTGTGCACTGGCGACTAACCACGCTAGTATGTTCTTGTGGGGTGGCCTGTGTGTTGTGGCTGTGCTGTGACGAAGAGCCTCTCTGTGGTCGTTAGCAGCTTTTACACTAGATTCGGTGTGCTGTACTTCACTCCATGCTCCGCATGCAGGGTCGAAGACATCCCTCTTAGCGTTTTGGCAGGCCACCGCAGCACTTCTAGGGCCCCTGCCTTTGCTACGATGCAGCCGCGAGCAGCAGCACCAACAGCAGCAGCAGCAGAGCCAGCCCCTGGAGACCTGCTGCAGCTTGACGCTGCGACAGCAGCAAATGCAGTGCGGTCTAGGGCCATAGCAGGAGCAGTGGGTTCAGGTTTCAGTGCAGGAGCGGGAGCAGGGTTGATCAATTTGCAAAGGCAGCTAGGTAGGGAGGAGCTGCGAGGGAGTGCAGCAGGTACCAGCGTGTTATCTACAGCTGATGTTGAAGCTGCTAGCTGGATTGGGTACTATGTGGATGCTAGGAGGCACAATGTGCAGAAACCTCGGGCGCCAGGGGTGTTAGGGTTTGAGAGGCAGCTTAGCAGGGCAGCGGTAGCGGCAAATGCGGCAGCAGCGGCAGCACCAGAGGCTGGGAAAGAGACGGGGGATGTTGATGGGGGTGTGTATGAGCCGAGGTTGGGCGCAGTGTGGCCAGCTGCTGCTGCAGCGGGGTTCACGAGTGCAGCTAGACCAGCAGCAGCGGCGGCGGCGGCGGCAGTGGTGGCGGCGGCAGCAGAAGAGGGTGCAAAGGTGGCTAAGCACGGACAGAGGGCAGTGCAGGAGGGTTTGGCTGTGACAGGGTCAGGCAATTCAGGAAAGTTAGCGCAGCAGCAACCGCAGCTGTAAATGAAGCAGCGGCTGCAGCTGCTCAAGAGCTACAACCAGCAGAAGCTCAAGGGGCAGCAGCTAAAGCAGTAGTAGGCACAAGATCTAGTCTTGGTGTGTAGTGTAGCGGCTCAGAGGCTTGTGTGAGGGTGTCCTGTGCAGCAAGCAATGCATGCCTGCAGAGTAGCCTGTCAGGGAGAGCGCTGTTCTTGAAACATTGTTTACTTGCTTTGCTGATCAGCACCTTCAGGATTGCTAACTCAGACTTTCTCCGGTGAAATAATGCTGCAGAGATGGTTTGCAGTGCAAGTGCTAGGCGTGTTTGGCGAGAGATGTTGCCATCAACGATGTGACCTTCGGGGACGTGCCACGTCATGGTGTGACAGCTAGGAAAGCAGTACAAGGGAGATTCAGACGTGATAGACGCGATATTGATTCAAATGGGTGCATTGCTGCCGGTAACTTGTAAAGCTTGGGTCTGATCAGAGTGAGAATAACACCGTTGACTCGAAACCCTTGTTGCTCACAACGTGACACATGTGCGTGACAAACGGTCCTCGATCGCTGCCGTACTGCAAGATCGTTTGACTTGAACGCATTCAGCGTGCGTTGTGTCACAGTAGACCCGCAAGTATCCAAGCAAATTCGCGGGTGTCTCCCGTTTACATGTGTGCGTGAGTTGAAGATGTGAATAGTAGTTAAACACTCTGATCTGTCATACGTTTGAAGCTTCAGGTCGATGCACGGGCGTCCGCAGGTGAGCAGGCCAGCACAGCAGCTGTTGTGGCCTGAAAGTATTGTTTCATGCCCTGCACTGTCCCTGACATCATCAACCACTTTTTGTGCGAAACTTCTGAGTCGATCATCTGCCGTGACGCTGTTCTCGGAGGTTCCTGTAAGCCATGCCTTCCCAGGCTCATCTAGATAGCAGCTGATCTGGTGCTAGCTCACAGCTAGTGCTGGTGCTGGCTTGCAGCTGTCACATTTTTCTCAACATAGGTATACGTGCACCTTGTGGTTCTGCAGGCCTTGCGCCTGCTGCAGGCCCCTGTTCTGTTACTACTGCTGTGCAGCAGCATCAGCTCGTTGGTGCTGCCTGCAGCAGCAACATGTGCAGAGGGTGACCCTGTGGTGACTCCCTGCCCATCAGCGCTTGCTGCTGCTCAGGCTCTCACTGGCAACAACGCACAGCTGCCAGTGTCAAACGCAGCGTTTGATGGAGCTTGCACTGTCGGAGGTGTCGAGGGAATGCTGTTGATTGACACTTTTGGCTGTCACCACTTGGCGACGATAATGCCGCTGGGTAAGCAGGATGTGCGCATCTGCATCTGCTGCGAGACATACACACCAATAGGCAGGCTGTGACACTTGTCGCATGGCATTAGCACTTGCAATGCTTTTGCTGTGGATAGCGCTGCTATTGATGGCAGAAAAGCAGGAGAGAGACAGCTGCTTGTAACAAATACATGTGCAGCGCACACAGCAGCAGTAGCAGCAGCAGCAGCAGCAAAGTCTGGCGAGGTTGCTAGAGTGCAAAAACCTGCAAGCCGTGCTCTGGGCTGCAGCCCACAGGTAGTTGTACACCGCTATTGCAACACCTCCCTGCTGTGCTGCTGTTGCTGCTGCATTGCAGGTGCTGTGGTTCTCAGCAATGGTAATGCTAGGATTGGCGCCATAACCAGCAACACCTCGCCAACGCGTACGCAATCCCAGGGCACAGGCCCTGCAACCGACCCTGATTTGCAGGCACTCTCTACAGCAGCAGGCTACGGCTCGCAGACTCTGTTTGACCAAGTGTTACTAACGTTTGATATGACACCAACAGCCAGTGGAAATTTGGCGTTCCAGTATGTCTTTGGCAGCGAGGAGTATCCCGACTTTGCGCCTAGTCTAGGTGAGAATATTTGAATCCTGCAGATCCTCAGCATTGGTGCAGAGAAAAGTCAAAGAAAAGCAGCTGCTGCTGTTGTTTGGATCCAGTCACAGAACCAAGTTTGCAGTATGCCACTGTGTTGCCGAGTCTCCAGGTGGGCAAGTTTTCACCTCTGTTGAGAGCCTTCTTCCCGGCTGCTTCCACCAAATGCTTCTTCTGCTGCTGCCGCTGCCCCTGCTGCTGCGTGTTGCCGCTTGAAACATTGTTATGCAGCTTACCCTGCTGCACAACCCTACAATGACATCTTTGGATTCTTTGTGCGAGCCGGATCCGGCCCCTACACCAATGTCGCGCTGCTGCCCAACTCAACAAACCCAGTCAGCATCTCTACAGTCAATGCAGTGCATAACACCTTCTTCATTGACAATGACTACTACAGCCCGACCAAGGCGACAGAAATCAACGGCCTCACGACGCAAATCAAGACAGCAGATTACTACGTCACTGCAGGCACCACGTACAGGATCAAGCTCGGGATAGTAGACGGAAATGACGCTGGCATTGATTCCATTGTATGGATTCGCGCGGGATCCGTGCGGTTCAACATCAAGGACTGTGTAGGGTCCTGGGTGCCGCACACATGGGGGCCTTTGAATGGCACATGCACTGGGACATGTGAAGGTGGAGCAGGGCTGCTGCCAGAGGTGTACTTCATTTCAGTTGCTGCAGCCAACGGTAAGTGCAAGTGCTGCGCAGCTCAGCTGCACAACTGAGACATGTCTCTCTGGTATTGCTGTGCGTTCCTGTGGTTTTCATGGTAGGCACTTCACCGCTGGTGCACTGGCACATGTGAAGGCGGTGCAGGGCTGCTGCCAGAGGTGTACTTCATTTCAGTTGCTGCAGCCAACGGTGAGTGCAAGAGCCGCGCAGCTCAGTTGTCATTTTGGGGTGCTCCTGTGGTTTCTATGGTAGGCACTTCATTGCTGGTGCACCAGGGTGTGTGCAGGCGGAGGGCTGCTGACGGAAGTGTGCTTCATCAGTGTTGCTGCTGCCAATGGTGAGTGGGAGTGTCGCGCAGTCTGCAGATCTGCAAGCATCTGAATGCTTGGTTTGTAAAGTTTTTATGGTTTAGTGCAGTGGCGGGATGCCATCGCACTTGAAGTGATCTGCATATGTACTGTTTCTACAGCTGACGCTGCAGTGTACGCAAGCGCCTGGTGATCTACGTTGGTTTCACTATCACTGATAATCAAATGCAGTTCTCATCATCATCATCATCATCATCATCATCATCATCATCATCATCATCATCATCATCATCATCATCATCATCATCATCATCATCATCATCATCATCAAATTACCAGATCAAGCCATAGCATCAACGCCATCGGCCCCGCGCCCCCCCGGGGCGGAAGAAAGAGGGAGCACCGCTCCATTATTTTCGCAACTATTACGCACATCCCAAGCTTTCACAATATACGCAGCAATGCTTCTAGACACCAGTCGGCAAACCCCCTTGCTACCCCAAACATCACCAGAAACAAAACGCAACAATTTGGTCGATGCATCAGTCAATGACAATACATTGCGCAATTTTCCAGCGCCACCAGCAACTGTCTTTTGCAAAACAGACCGAATGCAGTTCTCATATTGTGCGTCATATCCCGACGCAATGATCGCTGTTGCTGCAGCCACTATAACAGCAAGCACTGCAAGTGCATGTGCATTGTACTGCGCTGCACTGCCAGTGCTGAGTCAGCCCCCTGCTGTTGAACTGTACTGCTGTACTCAGCAGCGCTCATTGCACCCATCACTTGTGCTGCACTCCGCCAACATCCGTCTGTTGTGTCTGCTTATGTCTGTTCAGGTGGCAACGAGTGCCCCACTGTGAATGGCACTACACGGCTGTCCACAGCCTGCACGAACAACAACCCCTGCCCCGTCAACTGCACCGCAAGTTTGGTTGAGAGTGGCAACTGCACTGGGCTCTGCTCTGGCGGCAGTGGCTTCATTCCTGAGGTAAACTTTGAATTATGTCACATGACATGTTATAACCCAACTCCAAAACTGTTGGCTTGACGTGTGTCTGCATGTCAATATATGCCTGCCCCAGCATGTACCAAGCATCCCATGCTTTCACGTATGGGTTCACGTATGGGCAAAAGCTAACCTGTGAAACTTCTGGAGCCATGCGGAAGACCAACAAATTGCTGCTACTGTTCCTGCTTCACCGCAGGTGTTTCATGTAACAAGCCCTGCCATGTATGGTGGCAGCTGCCCCAGCACAAACTGTAATGCAGCATGCCACTGCATTGCATATCACGATGCCACTGCTCTGTGTTTCACTGGATGCAGGTGCTTCTTGTATCAAGCCCTGCCATGTATGGTGGCAGCTGCCCTGTCACTAACGGTACCACTCAACTGACACTGCCTTGCAACATGACGTGCTGCTGTTTTGTTTTCTAACTGAACGCAGGTGTTTATCGTAAAAAGCCCTGCCATGTATGGTGGCAGCTGCCCCGGCACCAACGGAACCACTTGGCTGACTCTGTCTTGCAACATGACGTGCTGCTGTATTGTTTTCTTGTCTCAATGCATGTGTTCTTTGTAACAAGGCCTGCCTTGTATGGAGGCAGCTGCCCCTGCACCAACAGCACCACCGGGCTGACACAGCCTTGCAACTTAGCATGCCGCTGCTCTGGTTCTCATTGGATGCAGGTTTTTCTGGTCACAAGCCCTGCCATGTATGGTGGTGGTGTTATAACAGACCAGTCCAAACCAGTGAGCTGGACCTGTGTGTGCTGGTCACGTGTATCAAGCATCACATGCTCTCACGTATGCCAAAGCCTTCCAATTGCGACTGTGCAATCATGAAAGCCATGAACATTGACCGACTGCTGCAATTTGCCTTGGCGCAGGTGTTCATGATAACAAGCCCTGCCATGTATGGTGGCAGCTGCCCTGGAACCAACGGTACCACCCGGCTGACACAGGCTTGCAACAACACCACTCCCTGCCCCCCTCGGCACTGTGTTGGCTCTTGGATAACTGCTGCCGGCGCCTGCCAAGCACCGTGTGGAGGCGGGACTGGCTGCCTGCTGGAGCAGTATGTGGTTACTGTGACTGCTGCTTATAACGGTGAGTACCTGGATCAGCCCATGGGATGTTGGATTTTCGGCTCCTGTGCAAGCAGCAGCTGCAGCACTACTAGTGCAGGTTGGTTGTAATGATCATTTGCGTGGGGTGGCATGCTGCTGCTGGTGCCTGCCAAGTGCCGTGAGGTGGCGGGGCTGGCTTTTTGCTGGAGCAGTATGTTGTCACTCATCATCATCATCATCATCATCATCATCAAATTACCAGATCAAGCCATAGTATGTTGTCACTGCGACTGCTGCTTTCAACGGTGAGCACACAAGCAGCAGTATGCTGCATACAGCAGCTTTATACTTTCGCCTTGCTGCATCAGAATGGATTGTTACATTTGGGAAACGGGGCTCGCCAACCCAAACCCGAGCCCCCCTCAACACCACCACAACAGCAGAAGAAGAGGGGTGGGCGGGCGGGAAACAAAAACGACTGATTGCTGCTGCCCGAAGGCAGCAGCAAGAAAGAGGCCCAGCAAGGCAGGGCCCTGCCCCTAAAAGCAGGGACCCACCTAAACCCCATAGGCACAGCAGCTACACCCACCCAACCACCCTATTAGCAGTGCCGGCTAGTATAAACGCCGTAAACGGCTAATTTATACTTTCGCCTTGCTGCATCAGAATGACACCCAACATAACAACTCACACCAACAGGGCAACGAGCGCGCTGCGCAATGAGACACTGTCCTTGATCCCTGCTGGGGAAGAGCTCGGCGGACTCTAAACTGCCTAAAAGAACTCCATCGCAACAGGAGCGGCAGACAACAGGAGAACAATATAACACTGGAGCAGCCACGCGCTACAGCAACAGTGGCCAGCGTGCTAAGATGGATGCAAGTTGACACTAGAACCTCCACTCCAACTAAGAGCTGCGCAACACCTGGCAGCAATCGTGCCAACTACCCTGCTGACATTGGCTGCCCATGCCACACAAGGAGCGTTACCGGAAAAACAACAGCACCTGCTGCAAATCCTGCTACCCTCCAACTTAGCCACGCCCACTGCTGCTGCACCTGACCCTAGTAACAGCAGC